>JASANF010020590.1:0-11661 GCA_030248245.1 Trissonchulus sp. WLG1_4 | reverse complement strand
CGCTTGAGCGAGCGCATGCGCGGGCGCATGAGCGGGCACACGCGCACACTTGCCTAGTGCATTGTGTGAAATAATGCAGCAGGCAGTGTGAAAATAGAATGCGGCCGCTCATGCGCCCTCTCATGCGCGCGCTCATGCTCCCGCTCATGCGCCCTCTCATGCGCCCGCTCATGCGCCCTTTCAGGCGCCCGCTCATGCGCCCTCTCATGCGCCCGCTCATGCGCCCTCTCATGCGCCCGCTCATGCGCCCGCTCATGCGCCCTCTCATGCGCCCGCTCATGCGCCCTCTCATGCGCCCGCTCATGCGCCCGCTCATGCGCCTTCGTGTGACTAGGCCTTTATACCTGCCACAAAGCAACTGCGAAGAAAGGAATACTATTTACCGTCTGCTTTGGCGATTGCAGATGGTACTTACGGTACCGCATTGTTGACTTCAGGCAGCTATCGAATAAGTTTAGTCGTAACAGACACACTGCATATTCCCAAACTAGTATCGGAGTGTTCGCAGTATATTCACATACCTTTGTTTATGGTCTCAAAAGTAGCAATACCCACAGTTCTGCTGTTAATTTCTATCGATAGAATCATTGCATGCGTTAGCATAAAGGCTTACAGTAAAATCACTGCTACAAAAATAGCTGTTTCCTGTGCTATGGTGTACATGTTTGATGTCATATTTGCTGGATATGTTTTAAGTGTCTCGTATTTGCACTTGCAGAACAAAACAACTAAAGCTACTTGCGGTACTCCTGGTGCAATAACTTCGGGCTATGACAAGTTTTTATATTGTTATCAAATTTTTGTTGCTTTTGCGTCTGTTTTTATTTATAGTTTAGTTCTGATGAATTTGCATTTTTGCAATTTTGATCAAAACATGGGCGAAGTTATGCGTAAAAATAAAGAACGGCAACTGAAAGTGACCAAAACGTTATCAATTGTTATTTTGTTAACATTTATACTTTACATTGTTCCAATGTGTGAACCGGCTTTTCGGTCATTTTTTCTTGCCAAATATGAACGATATGTTTTGTTTGGGAGCACTGTAGTGGCAGCTACTAACTTAGGAGTCAATGTTTTTATATATTGTAGTAAAAACTAAAAGTTTCGAAATGCTGTTTTCGCATTTTTTTGCAATAATATGTCTGATACGTCGGTAGTGTCTTTGAAAAGTAGATTACTTCACCCTCGATCCAAGTGTGAGTTTGGTAGTCAAACACAGAACTAGCTACTTGTTACCTCACAGTCGTTGTAACTATAAACATTATTACATTTACTACTTTTTACTACCTATGGTGGAACACTTCAGTTAAAATATTATGACATCAAACATATCATCAAACTCTGTATTGGTTCTTATATGTTTCGGACCGACAAATATTAACTACAGATTGGCTGTTCAAATGCTGTTCTAAACCAATGTCACCATTATTTAATGTTTTAATTCAGTATTTGTATTTCAGTTATGTATATGTGATATGTATGTATGTGTTACAGTATAAGTTACAGTGTAAATAATAACTAAATGTTAATGTAAAAAATATAGTCTAATAAACAGGTTGATGAACCAGATATGCTATGTATATAGTGGTTACAAGATTGATTTTATCCTTTCAATTATTTTTTCACAATTCATCCTTTAGTTTAAAGTGGTGGTGTCGCCAATTGCTTTTTAGTGTAACAATATAAAACCAAGAGGTGACGAAATAATGAAATGTTAATAGGTTTTTAAACGTCATTTTTCCGCATTGAAAATTCGACTGCTTTTGCAGCACCACCCCTTTAAATTTGATATACCTTAGTCTACACTGGAAGCCCAGCATTAGCATTTCCCTGTTGTTTACTGCTGTTTGTGTACACTTTAATACAAAATGCTCGATTGTATGTATCTGCTTCTCAGTGTGTTAGATGCTGTGTAAAGAATGAAACGTCCTAAAAATGTATTGTTTTGTGTGCGTGTGTGTTCATAACTTAATGGTGTGTGCTAGTCTTGGATCCTAGCGTACAGTGTCTTGTGTGAATGTATTGCTTATCACTCTGTCTCATGTCACTTATGCTTGTCAAGTTCGACAAAAGTGTTGTTCACAGGAAGGAGTAATGATGAAACCTGTTGCAAAATGTTTCCCAAATTGTTTATTAGCGCGTCGGTACCAGAAAATTTCGAGATCCGAAGGCCATTGGCAGACTTTGCACGACTATCCATGCCATTACGCTACGTCAATTGCTGAGATAATTTGGCATCTAAAATTGGCACAAAACGCACACTTTGTACATAACACACCGTTTAACTTTGTGTTCTTAACTATGTTTTATAATTTGTTCATCATGAATGGTTTCTGCTATAAGTTTTGTAACAAGTTTTAGTAACATGTAACATATTAGAAGATATTTCTAGGCAATGTAGCTGAACATGTCGCAACGAAACCTCTCAAAAATTGTGACACTGTACTCGCACGTTGGTTTATTTTGCTTTATTTTCATCAATATAGAGTCCTAAAGTTTTGAAAATCAAAAACTGATTGAAAGGAGTCTGATACAATTTCGTTGTGATAATAATACAGTAACAACTAACAACTTCTAGCTGTTGTCTCAGACAAAGAACCAATCAGCACAGGTAAATGCCAATGATTTTTGCTTATATGAAGCTGAACTAAAGCTTGTTGTTCGCACTTTACTTTTACTACTTACTAACTCACTTACTTGCTTACTTACATACTTACAAACTTAATTAACAGGTGTTGGGCGCTATTTTGACAATGAATACAACTCACTATACAATATTTTTCTGCATTTACGTTGTAGAAGGATTAGTTCAGACAATTGGGAACTTTATTATATTGATTGTTATTTCGACCAATAAGCAACTGCGAAAAAAGGAATACTATTTGCCGTTTGCTTTGGCGATTGCAGATGGAATTTACGGTGCTGCATTATTGACTGCAGGCAGTTATAGACTGAATTTAGTTGCGCTCACGCTCATGCGCTCACTATGCGCCCGCTCATGCGCTCACTATGCGCCCGCTCATGCGCCCTCTCATGCGCCCGCTCATGGGCCATGGCGTACGCCATGCAATGCAGGATACTCGAGGATACTATCATCATAGTTTTTAAGACTAAGGGGAGCAGAAGCTTGCCAAAAAGTGTCTGGGCGGACAACTTTAAAAAAAAAATTCCGGAGGAACACAAGTTTTTAACCCCCCCCCCCAAATCGCCAAAAATATCCTAACTTTTGTATAATTTTGTACGTTTTGCATGATTTCATTACGAAATATTGCCTGATTCGTAGATTTTCTTAAACCATGGTTTTAAATCTGAAACTGAAATTGGAAACCTGCGGCACAGCAAGTCTATATTCTGCTGAAATTTTAATTTAACTGAAGTAAAACCACAATATAAAAAAATCTGCGAATTTTGTAACGAATAACGCAATATTTTTGTAATGAAATTACATATGTGAAAAACATGTAAAACGTACGTAAAGCCAATGGTTTAGTAAACCCACCTTTGTGAAAACCACCCTGCTTCGAGAAACTGCAGGATTTACATTGTTCTACTCCGTGCCCGTCCTGTAGTGCATAAGCGAGACCTGAATATTCAACCGTAACGTAACGAATGTAATATAAAAATGCGTGAAATTCATACTTAAACCTGGTCCGGAACAGGAACAAGAACGACTGAACGTAACAAACACACTGTACATGTCAAAACTAGCATTGGAGTGTGCGCAACACATCCACATACCTTTGTTTTTGACCGCGCAAGTATCAATACCAACAATTCTGCTGTTTATTTCTATCGACCGAATAATCACTTGCGTTAGCATAACAGCTTACAGCAAAATCACGGCTGTAAAAATAGCTGTTTCCTGTGCTATGGTTTATATTTTCGCAGTCATGTTTACTGGATTTGCATTAATTAAATCGTATTTGCACCTACAGAACAAAACAACTAAAGCTACTTGCGGTACCCCTGGGGCAATTACTTCGGGCTATGACAAGTTTTCACATTGATATCAAGTTTTTGTTGCTTTTGTTTCTGTTATAATTTATTGTTTAGCTCTGATGAGTCTTCATTTTTTCAATCTTGATAAGAACTTGGGAGAAGTCATGCGTAGAAACAAGGAATTACAGCTTAAAGTGACCAAAACGTTGTCAATTGTTATTTTGCTAACATTTATACTTTACATTGTTCCAAGGTGTGGGCCGGCGTTTAGGTCATATTTTCCTGCAAAATATCAAAAATATGTTTTGCTAGGAAGTGCTGTATTTGTAACTACAAATTCAGGAGTTAACATTTTTATCTATTATGTTAAAAACGAAGAGTTTCGAAATGCCGTTTTGGCTTTTTTTCATATTTATAAAGCTGATACAGCAGTAGTGGATATGAAAAGCAGAAAAACTCAAGTCAGGGAAGAAGACGGGTCAAAATTTAACATCGACAACTCAACCCAATTCGCTGGTTGACGCACGTGGGTATGTACTGTTACGAACTACTTTTCCTGTGCTACAAACCTATTCTTAATTGCTCAGCTGCCTAGCTATCCTAATCGATTGTCACATTTACTGTAAGAGCTTCAAAGTGTTTTCCCCTTTAGGTCACTGTATCAACTTAGCTCACCAAAAGCCTCCACCTATGACTGGAGCTGTTTACCAACTTTATAGGGCTTCACAATTTACAAGCTGAGGTTTTGAATCCATTCCGCGTTACTGTCCATCAACAATTTCAGCAGCGTAAAGGTTTTATTTATTTGTAGAATAATTACCATACAAGGCACATCCAACATGTCCAACTCTTGTCATACGACTGGTGGTGACTAACTAATTGTTCTGGCTCAGAATGTTTTTTCGTAATCACTTATTAGTCAACTGTCAACTCACATGATACATAATACATATTTGTAACATACTTGTAGTAATACATATATACTTGTAACAATACCATAACTCCTTTTACGTTGTCGACTAACCTTTGACCCGCGATTTTGATATTTAAAGTTTTACCCGTTTTTACCTAATGTCCTAGTATACCTTCATTTAGTGTGTAAATGTGTACGTTGCTTTTGCATTGATACATTATTTACAAAAATGACACTAAAACGTACTGTGAATATTTTGCAAAACTAGAACTGCATGATTAATTACTTGAAAACTCGGAGCAAGTGAAAAATTCACCAATTACCTTCACGGTGCATACTTCGTGTTTTGTGTCGTGTACTTTAGTGTTTTGTGTTCTCTGGGTCATACATGTGCTTTTGTGCTTTTGTGTTTTTGTCAGTGTTTTTGTCGTAACCTGTGAGGTTGACAAGCCGATGTTATCGGTTGTTTGTGCACCCATCGGGAGTGCGGGGTAGCCACATTGTGGTATTCAAGATAAAGGGCACAGCGTGGCTTGTTTAACCGAGGACCTGCCCATCCGCAATGTTGACGTGGTCAAGTAGAAACGAGATAAGGCAGAATTAATGCAGTTTATACTTAGTATTTTTTGTGCTTTAGTGTTTTGTATTCTCGTCTTATGTTTTCCGGTTCATACTTTGTACTTTGTGTTTAGCGTTTTTGATTTATTATTGTGTATTTTCAGTGTGCTCGGAAGTGTTTTCAAAACATGGTCAATGTTCATTTTTTAAAAATGTGGTTTTGTGTTAGACAATCAAAATTGCCTCTATATCTTTCTCCAAATATTTTTCCTGTCGGCATCGCAATGCCGACAGGTCTTTACGCTGCATCTTGCAGCGTAGATTGTACGTATTTTTGATTTATGTGACATTCCACAAAGAAAGGTAATATTTCAAGGCTTCACCGTTGGTTAGCCACACATACATGCTTACTACTAAAATGTGCTTTTTACGTATATGTCTGTGTCAACTATGTACTGGACTATGTAGCCGTTCGATAATATTTATCATCAACCCTTGAGTTGACAACCCTTTGATTGATGCGTTAATATTTCAAATAAAATCTTTTGTGATATTATTACATAAAAGTAGGTTATTAAGCATTTCCATTTTTTAAGATTTCAGGTAAGGATTTAAGTAGTGAATATTCAATATGTTATTAACTATTAAGGTTTAGTAAGATTATTAGTAGGAGGTTTATTAAGGTAGTAATTGATTTAAGACTTTGTTTAATAGTCTTTAAAGTTTGTAATTTTTTTATTGTTTTCACTTTTGATAGGCTACAAAGTAAAACAGTTTCTTTTTTGTCAAAATCTGTCTTTACACTGCAGCCTATAGTTTTAAGCTTTGTGTAGACATCTCTCAGAATGAAAATGAAATGCCAGGTTTTAAGACACAGGCAATCACAGCCGTGGTTTCAGAGTCCACAGATGCATTCACTCCCATTTATTCAGTATCGCATCCGTAAAGCTGCACATCTGTGAAAACACTCACATAATTTATATTGATATGTGCTTCGAAAAATTGGAAAACATGCTAACTGTTGATTAGTACACACACCAAGGTACACGATGAAGCAGCTGAACTCGACAAAATTCAAAATGTTATGCAACAAAGAAAATAACATTGCAAGGCGACAGGTTCAAACTTTGCGAAAGTGATCAAAGTGGCTGACAACTTTTGCATAAAATTGCTGCTTGTTTCTATTTTTCTTCTTCAAAAATTTCGTATAATATGTACTATGTAACGTAGATTGACAAAAATTTCTATTTTCTTCGAGCTTAACCCTTAACACTTTTTGTCTGAAACAAAAGATCAAAACACAAAGCACAAAACACAAAAGCACGAGCAAGAGCACAATTTCGGACATGGACAGAAAAGCTCCAGAGACAGAAACTCCAAAACTCTGATATCACAGAAAAAGTTGCTGACTGTGTTTGGGCGTTGGTTTTGGAAGTAGTTTGTGCTACACTATTTTCAGATGTAATTTGTGACAGAAATGTTGTGTTTTGGCTGCTTAAATTGGAAGTCGTGCTTTTATATTCTAACTTCTAAATTTTAAATTTTAATTTTAATTATTTGGATGAGCCTGTTCCGCTAACTAATCGTCTGTTCAGTCCCAGTTCACAGTGTGAAGTTAAAAAGAAAGTAAAAAGTATCTCTGTGTGAACTTTACACAGAGATGCTTTTTACTTTATACTTTTTACCTATTACATTTTTCCTGTTGCGCCACCGCGCAACAGGTACTGTATACTTATACTTTATACGTTAGGGAAAAAATTTAGCTTTAGGTGTAGACTTTAGCTAAAAATGGGACAAACAAGTGATTTAAAAAAAGATTTTGCCATTATGCCTTGCATGTAAAGGAACTATTTTATTACCTAATTATATGTATTGCTATTAATATAGAAATAAACACCCTTAAATTTATTTTCATTATTTTAGTCTCCATTTTTTTGATAGGATTACTAATTTTTCATTTACATTAAACTTCACATAATGACTACTTCTGTTTTTAAAACCCTAATTTTGCCCAAAGCTACACCGAGACCATATGATTTGAACTGATTTGAACGGAATGTTAAGGAAACGGCGTGCTGGTGTTTTCTTGAAATTTTTAGATTTTTTCATTTATTGATAACAGTAAAAAGCAACTCTGATTCAGGCAGAGTGCCATACAGTACCGACGACAGCCTAACAGTTCTTTAATTTTGATTCTGTCATTTTGACGCAGTGTTAGCGTTAAAATGGCAATGTACGGAGTGTGTTTTGCACGTCTTTTACCGTTGCTCTTCATTTGTCACATCTAAAATGCCTTGTACAGTCTGTGTGTTGCTGCTTTAGTGTTTGCGATAAAAGGTACTCTGAAAATGCAAAAGTCTTGACAACAGGAAAAAGTGATCAACTAGGAATTGACGTCACTTCAAGGTTGTTGTTGTTGTTTTTGCTCTAGCGGCTAGATGCAGTTCCAAAAGAACCAGTGTATTGCCACAACTCCAGGCAGTACGTGACAACGAACTGCTGTCAGACGTTAGACTGCTGTGTTACCTGGAGACTCACCACAAGGGCGGCCATGGGGCCCGTCAATTCGACCAAAGTTTGGACTGTGTATTTTAACCGCTAGCATGAAAACGACACGCGACCCGTCATTCCAAACCAAGCTGGTCCAGGCTAATTAACCGTGTTAACTATTCATGTAAAAACCGCGGCGTACAGCATCTTGCGACGCTCCAGGCTTCCAGCAGAATAGTGGCACGGATATGAACACACACCGAGGAAGGTGCAAGTCAATTCACCAGGTTCACAACCACACCGGCGCCTTGCATTGGTGCTATTTCTAAATAAGGCTGCATCCGCCGCACCCAGGTACCAGCCAGGTACCCTTCTCCTCTGATAGCATAATCATAGGCAAGTAATGGCATCTTTGCTTTAAAACAAGACAATAATGTTGCCTAGGTAGGTCAAAAAAAGGCGACACAACCAAGCTAGTTCCTTCACTGTCCTCGAGCAAGCTGCGTCCGTACAGAGTCCGTTGCTCTCTGGTGCGTAGAACAGGCCACATCGCCTCAAGGCTGTGTGCCTAACAAACTAACCACTCCACTACTCAGTCCCGATGCTTCACGGCCAATGTTACTTAAAAATGTAATGCTTGATACTTGCTGAACACTTTGGCCGAAAACTTAGCTTGTTGCTTATACTTTCTTACTTGAATAACAGTGTTCACATAATTTTAAGCAAAAAGAAACTTTACGTAAAAGCAAGTCGTTTTCGTCATTGGCGCAGCTGTAAGTCAAAACACAAATCTAACCAATCAGAACAAAATTCGGTAGGCGCAGCTTCTGTTAACATTTCTATTACTTAAGTAAAAAGTGAAAAATAAACGAGTAAATAGTAAAAAGTGCGAATTATATGAAGGCTTGTAATTTGTAATATGCCAATAGTAGCGCCAAACGAAGATTGGTCAGAAAGACGGGACTGTTCACTGATAGGGGTGGGCGCGGTACTGCGATTACCGCTGCGGTAACCGCAAATTCGCGGTATGCGGTAATGGGTCTGTTATCGTGCGGTAAGTACGGTTACCGCAACTTGCCTGTTACCACGAACACCGTACAAGTTTAATGCATTAATATGGCACATGAGTGTGATTTTTAGTTAAAAATAATGCTTAATCTCTGTTGCAGCTAAACAAAACACTTTAAAACAAAATATTTTAAACAGCTATGTTTGTTCTTCTCTGATTTTAAATAGTATTTTGTTTCATATATGATACATTCTTGTCTTTAACTCGTTGAAATTAATGAAAACTTAAATCGTTGAAAAGATTTTGTATTTAAAGTTGCAATTGAATTTGGTCACCATTTTTTATAACTGAAAAAGCAATCTAATACTGTCGGTTATCTGGATGTGTGTTGTTTATAAAAGGTCGATAGCACATAGCTACTTGCTGAAATTGTTCAATCAATGAATCACTGTAGTCGGGCAATGCAATGGCCCATGGTGATAGGGCTAGACAAAATATTATAAATTATTAAAATAAGCACGAAATATTATACTCACGCACATGCTACTAATACATACTAAACAAATTTTCGTTTAAGGTGGTAGTGTCGCCAAAGCAGTTTTGCTCATAGGCTGCAAAATGAGAACTTTTTGATTTGAAATTGTACGTTCACTGAGAAACTACTGAAATGCCATATGGTGTCAAATAAATACTGCCAGACACCAGACTACCAATATCTACCAATATTTTTAACCAATCACCATTTGTGAGCCAGACATCACACAATAGAGACATAAAAGTTCAAAAAATCAAGCCAGATATCAGATTGGCCAGCTTGTGAAGTACATGTAATGTTTGGCCGCACCATTTTTTGCCACAAATAAGAAAAATGAAAAATGAAGCTTCGTTTTTCTTTTGATTTCAAAATAAGTGTCTAATTTTTTTACAATTTATCATTATTGCTGTGAGTACCTTACAGGTTACGCACAGTTTCACAGTTCAAACAGGTATTACTCCACAACGACTCAAGCAAATCGCACTAAATTTTGTGTACATAAACTAGAGCATATGTGCTTTTACTTTGTGTAAAAAATCTAAACAAAAAGTTTTTAATTGTGACAAAATTATCGAATGTGAATAGGTTTTCAAAACGTCATTTTTCCGACTTTGCGACTTCACTGCTAACTGTATGCCTATATTTGCCTTGAAACATATTTTTAGAATATATAGAGAACAATGACCTATCTTTCACTAAAAAAGTTTTATAGTCGCGCAAAATCGACTGCTTTCGCGACACTACCCCCTTAAGCGATTGATTTTTTCGTTTTAGGGTATGACAAACTGCTACATCTCGCACTGCCATAGTGGAATTTGCAATGGCGGTTTTACTAAACCGTGGTTCAACATACGTTTTCATATGATTTGCACATACCTTTATTGCTTTCGTGAACTTTCTTCGACCGTGGTTTCTGCTTAGCTTAAATTTAAAACTGCAGCACAACAAGTCTTTGTTCTGCTTAAATTTTATGTGAGCGATAACCACAGTTTTAGAAGTTTTACGAAATTTGTAGCGCATAAAGGGTAAGAAACGCGCGTAAGCGAACACAGCGATAGCGCATTGCGTGATAGAGCGCTTTTTCTTTGCGCTATATGCGCTATTTGCGCTATATGAGCTATCAAAGGTGCTGTATGCGCTATTTGCGTTATAACGCTTTTTGGAGCTGCTATTTGCGCTATTTGCACTATAAGCGCCATCGAAGGTAATATATTGGTTATTTGCACTATGAGCGCTACCGAAGATGTATTGCTAAAGGCCTATTCACACGAGGGCGCACTTTTCTCCATGGCGTACGCCATGGCGCATGAGCAGGCGCACAAGCGGGCGCATGAGCGGGCGCACACGCATACTTGCATGCTGCATTGTGCGAAATAATGCAGCAGGCGGTGTGAAAATATAATGCACCCGCTCATGCGCTCACTATGCGCCCGCTCATGCGCTCACTATGCGCCCGCTCATGCGCCCTCTCATGCGCCCGCTCATGGGCCATGGCGTACGCCATGCAATGCAGGATACTCGAGGATACTATCATCATAGTTTTTAAGACTAAGGGGAGCAGAAGCTTGCCAAAAAGTGTCTGGGCGGACAACTTTCAAAAAAAAATTCCGGAGGAACACAAGTTTTTAACCCCCCCCCAAATCGCCAAAAATATCCTAACTTTTGTATAATTTTGTACGTTTTGCATGATTTGCACATAATTTCATTACGAAATATTGCCTGATTCGTAGATTTTCTTAAACCATGGTTTTAAATCTGAAACTGAAATTGGAAACCTGCGGCACAGCAAGTCTATATTCTGCTGAAATTTTAATTTAACTGAAGTAAAACCACAATATAAAAAAATCTGCGAATTTTGTAACGAATAACGCAATATTTTTGTAATGAAATTACATATGTGAAAAACATGTAAAACGTACGTAAAGCCAATGGTTTAGTAAACCCACCTTTGTGAAAACCACCCTGCTTCGAGAAACTGCAGGATTTACATTGTTCTACTCCGTGCCCGTCCTGTAGTGCATAAGCGAGACCTGAATATTCAACCGTAACGTAACGAATGTAATATAAAAATGCGTGAAATTCATACTTAAACCTGGTCCGGAACAGGAATAAAAATAAGAATAAAGCAGCACTTAGTCCGATTTTATTCCGATTTTATTCCTAATCTTATTTGGTGCAACGCTTGCTAATCTGATTTTATTCATATTCTAATCATAT
>JASANF010020586.1:0-14490 GCA_030248245.1 Trissonchulus sp. WLG1_4 | reverse complement strand
CCCCCCCCCAGATCAACCCAGACCTCACAAAATACCGGGCGACTCCAGAGCCCCCCCCCCAGATCAACCCAGACCTCACAAAATACCGGGCGACTCCAGAGCCCCCCTCAAGAGCCCCCCCCCAGATCAACCCAGACTTCACAAAATACCGGGCGACTCCAGAGCCCCCCCAGATCAACCCAGACCTCACAAAATACCGGGCGACTCCAGAGCAATTTGTGGTGACTGGTGTCTTGAAAAAAGGGGGGGTATCCCTTGCAATTTTTACACCACCGATTTCGATCTGGCAGTGTGCTGAAACGACTAGGAGGGTATGCTGCACCGTGAAATCAATATACGTTTTTATTTGAAGGGGGGGTCACCCCTGGAAGCAAGACGTTAATGCGCTTTTTTGTCTGGAGCATCGTTCGAAGTTCGAACCGATTTAGCCAACGGTATGCAAGGTTCAAGGTGTGCACGGTAAGTACAAATATGAGCAACAGGCAGGTGCTTGTGCCAGTGCATATATGATAAATATAAAGAAGTTTTAAAATGGGAAAAGTATACAAACATGTCATTGAAGCAAAACTTTTTAGACGATTTCAAGAATAGCCAGTACTGAATATACTATGCAGTCTATTTGCTTCGTTTTTGTTGAATTTTTTTTTCATTATCTTGTTTATTCAAAATTGGGTGAAAGTGCCCCCTTGGAATCAAAAACCACCAGCAATATTCTGGTTACAAGTTTCACGTACAAAACATAAGCAATGCATTTTGTGTGACCAAATTTTAGCGTCATAGGATCAAAAAGCTGTAACAAATATTCCATCTCTAGGTACAATAAAATATAAATCGACAAAGTTACTGCCTATTCTAACTCCAACCAACTGCAAATCAACGGAAAGACTCAGCACAGCACTTGTTTGCACATATCACAAAGTACACACTACACACAGCACGCACGCACACTGCCTGCAGCTATTATTGATTTTCTGTTAGACTGCTGTGTCTTTGCCTGCATAAGATTTTATAAGAGTGTTATGTCATGTGTGCATTCTGCGTAATGCCTCTGCTGACCAGCATCATGCTCATTGTTGGTCTATAATTTTTTACTTTATTTTTCGGAATAAAAAACTATTAGTTTGTTGACGATCAGTTTCTGCTTGTTGGTACGTTTGACGAAATATATTTTTATTACTCCGTTGGACTGTTTGAGTAAGTTTAATCAGCTGTACTAATTTTTTTAGTCTCTGTGCCTCTGTCACGAATTGCCTTTTCTCAATTTGTATTTAGAATTTACGAGTCTTATAGCTATGTACTTAGAGAGCAGATGCAGTGTTTTCAAAATTACTTGCAGCCGCTGGTTTTTTTTGGCCAAAACGTTAGCAGTTAGCACTGGCGAAAAATTTTGAGAGTTTTCTAAAACTTTTTTGGTCGTTTTATCCAATTTGCTGAAACAAATTTGCCAGAAAAAATTTCCGATAAGTCCAAAAATCACCAAATGTTGTCCAAATTGGAGTAAATAAAGTTAAATAATCGCTTCAGAACAATACCGTACCCCCCCGTCAGTTGAGTACGGGGTTTTCAGTTGAGGGGGGGTACCCCCCCCCCTCAAAACCGTACATAAACTTGCTATTTCGCGCTTCGCATTGGACGCGCGCCCGTAGGCATAATAGGAAGAGTGTCATACTCTTCCTATTAGGTATGTATATACTCTTGGTATAACCGAGTAGCTGGGATTGGCATTGGACCCTCCAAACTTCACTCAGAAATCGAACTCCGTAACCTCTCGGCTACACTGGCCAAAATGGGGGGGTCCGGACCAAAGGGGCGGGCGCCCCCCCCCCAACTAAAAATATACGTACACTCAAAATTCTTCCGTGCATTGCGAAATTTTGTTAAATTTGTCGTAATATCAGCTCAGTATATATCTTTATTTAAGTGTGCTTAAAACGTTTTTATTAACTTTTTTCAAGTTTGCGCTCTCACATGTTTGCTGCGCTGCAAAACGTGAAGGCACAATTTTATATGCATGCATACGCACTGTTCTTAGAGTATCCGTAAAGTATGAATTAATGCTGCTTACGGACACGGATACCGGCAAATGTTACGCACAACCTTTAGGACACAGAGTCGGATACGGACAACGACGGACAGCTCCGCACTAATATGAACTAGGCTTAGGCTACCCTTACCCACAGCTAAGGTTGAGGTAAATTCGTATTGTCAGACAATTACTAAAGCAATGTGATAGCTACTAAAGACTACCTTAAAAGTTTCGGGTCAAAAAAGTACTTCGACAGGTTTCCCAGCTAAAGATAACGTATTCTGAGAATTTTTAACCTACATCGTCGATGTTGGCCTTTTTTCAACTTTTCACTTTACTTTTACCTACAAAATTAACCTTAGCTTCACCTTATCAGTAGTTGGTAAAGTAGCCAAACTTTTTGAGGATATATACGGCTCCTGAAAAGCAAATTTTCATGTTCAGTTAGGTAAAAATAGAAAAACAGCCAAATTTTACGAAAGAATCAAGAAAAATTTAGGCATTTTTCAGTTTTACAAATATATATATATATATATATATATATATATATATATATATATATATATATATATATATATATATATATATATATATATATATATATATATATATATATATATATATATATATATATACAAATATATGTATATAAGTTCATTTTTTTATGTCTACAAAGTCGTTTTAATAAGAAGTCCCTAATTAACTAGGTATACATTTTTGGTCGCCCAGGGGCCTGTTGCTCAACTTTACAAGTCCTACAATTGTAACGTAACGAATCAGCTGATTTTGCACTTACAATTGTTACAATTGTAAGACTTGTAAAGTTGAGCAACAGGCCCCAGGGTTGACGGTTCTCAAAATTTGGCCACAGAGGCCATTACATAATTTCTGGTCCCTGTTACAATGTATGGTCTTGATGTATCCAAAAATATTCTACTTATATATATTTAGGGAAGGGTTTTTCATAATTCATAATAACTAGATTAACTTCGCCTCAAATTAAGGTGGAGGAAAGTTTATATATAAAACTTGGTAGAACGACTAAACCGTATATAGCATCTGCAATTACTTGGAAAATTTTATAAGGTTACGTTTTTCCTATGATGCGTAACTGAAGTTAATCCAGTTAATATAATCCAATTAATATAAATTTGTGAAATGGCCCTTAGATCCATCTGTTCGCTGACAATGATACCAACTACCAAGAGTACATGATAGTGTCTCACTCTTATAGAAGAAGTGTCTCAATCTTAAACAGGGAGGCGACCAAGCAGCAATGGACATGAGACTGCTGCTGACTGGAGCACGTGAGGCCACCTCTGTGCTGGTTGGAGAACGTGGACACTGGACAGGCGGCTAGCCAAACATAAAAGCAAATCGCTCATGATTGGCCGCCTATCTGTTTAACGAAAGTTAAACAGGAAGGCCACAAATAACGAACACAACTGTCTGCACAGAACGTAGACACGAATTAGAGTGCCCCATTCTTCTTCTACAGTAGTGAGACACTATTGTTTACTCTTGATGATACGAAATAAGAACAGGCTTTTTCATACGACAGAATAAGTCAGACACTCTTACTATTGACAGTAGCTGAGGTGTCGGACATCATACAGTAGCGTAGTCAAGCTTTTCAATGGGGGTGAGGTGGTTCCACCCATAAATTTTAACACATTTTTGACGAATAGCATATTTACAATAAATATCATTTTTTAACATCAAAACAGCTAAACAATACAGTAAACATAAAACGATACAGTAAACTGTGTATTCAGCAAATAACTGTGTGTCTACCCACGTAGATACCCATACACACACACAGTCACTCACACACACAGTCACACACACACACACACACACAGTCACACACACACACACACACAAATGCTTCCATGAAAGATAAAAGCAAGAACACAAGCCACGTACTTGCAAGATTCTGAGCAAAACAGGACCTGTGGAAAATTTTTTGATTTTCAAGCCCATTTGGTCAATTGACCGAAACCCCCTCCTCCCCCCTGGCTCTGAGGGCCGAAATTGTCACAAAAATCCTCTAAAAATCGGAAAATCTCAACAGTCTCCAAAGCCCAGCCCCAGGTCATCGCCGATTGTTCCCCTGGATTATACATGTATGAGGGAGGGATGGGGGGACCCCACCAAATGGATCTTAAGGTACAACCCAAACAAACGCATACTATCTTAGATCCAACACTCGTCGATCCCTCTGCCCGTTTGTAGGGCAATGAGGCCACCGTCGATGGGTGTGGCGGGAGATAGCTACCCCCAGACGGGCTACAAATTGGCTTTTGCCCCACCCGCAAACGTGCAAAATTTTTAAAAACAACATATAAACCCACTGCAAAAAACTGCCTCAACAGCACACTGCTACGAATTATCATAAAGCTTGTAATATGTAACAGTTGACACGTACATAATAAGCGAGAAAGATTTTTTGGCTTTGTTGAGAAAATTGTTATAGTTCTACGAAAACGAATTAAGTACACACGTATATATAGTGTAGGAAGCATATATACCGATTGCCGACCTAGTATGGCTGTGCTGCTATGTTGGCAGAATTACACATGTATATACTATCCTCATACCATACGTCGAAATCGCATTTTATGCGCTTGCTTGTATATACACCCTACTAAATCGACCATAATGTAATACTGTATCTACAGGCCTATTCACACGAGGGCGCATTTTTCTCCATGGCGAACGTCATGGCGCACGCCATGAAGCATGAGCGGGCGCACGAGCGGGCGCATGAGCGGGCCCATTCTATTTTCACACTGGTTGCTCCATTATTTCACAAAAATGCAGTAGGCAAGTGTGCGTGTGCGTGTGCGCCCGCTTGTGCGCCCGCTCATGCTCTCTCGTATGAATAGGCCTAACAGACAATGCTGCTATCTATACACATGTTGTCATAAAGTCCGAGATGGCAATCATAATTTCAAAATGACGACAAGGTCAATGGTCATAACTAAATTCATACTTCAGTGGCGATCCGTTGCCTTTTTTCGTGTTCATTTGCAATCGGTTGTCCAGGAATCCATTCGTCCAAACTGAGGTGAAGCTGGATTTTTTCATCTCGTAAATTCTATAATAATGTGTTAAAGAATTATAAATGAGTCAAATCTGTGGGGGGAGGGTTTGTCGTGAAATCGCAATTCTGTGTCTCTGTGTACATCGTTCTAGCTAAAGCCATGTTACAAATCTTTCGCAGCATGGGGCCTGTTGCTCAACTTTACAAGTCTTACAATTGTAACAATTGTAAGTGCAAAATCAGGAGATTCGTTAGGAATTCATCATATAGATTCATTACGAATCAGCTGATTTTGCACTTACAACTGTTACAATTGTAAGACTTGTAAATTTGAGCAACAGGCCCATGGCTAGCACTGACAGCCTGACACTCTGATATTCGCATGAAACTTTGCTTAAAAAGCCCTTGTGCAAACCACTCGAGTACTTTACTTCTGCAGCCTTTATAAATTATAATTCTGCCTCTAATAAAATCAATCACACATCTTCATCGTTGGTCTAGCATACCAGATATGCCTTTCGATCAGCTCTGTAGGCTCTCGGGGGTTCATCTTCGGCCCGCATTCCTCTTGTTTTTTTGCCATAATTAGGATCTAATTGGCGACTTGTAAACATGACGATGCGTAACTGAAATGATAAACCTGAAACCAAAAGTACATAAGAAGAGTATGACACTCTTCCCATTGTCCAGCCTGGCAGCGCGGTCAATGCGTTACACAGGGCAGCCACACAGCGGCCAAATTTGTACTACTTCCCAAACGGGTCTTGCAAAGTACGCAAAAACGAGTCTTGCAAAGTACGCAATAGGCTCTGTTACGTACCCAAATAGTCACGCTCTAAATTTTAACCCTTTAATGTCCAGAGTATCACTGGCTAGACAGCCTCATTCTGACACCTTCCAGTTTGAGAAAAAGCAGACTGACGAAATTGCATTCGAATTTCATAATGTGGCCCTAGAGCAAATAATACTTTTGCGATAAAAAAAGTCAAATTTGCACACGACTTAATTGAGCATAGGTTTTGCTCTGTGGCAGTAGGACTAAAAATTGTCGCCAAATACGAGGACCTACAGTTCCCCATAAAAATAGTGTAAAGATCCTGTCACTAGAATAGACTAGTCAAGCTGCATAACCCCAGATGTGGTAGTTCATCACGTTATAGCTCACATGATTTTATGGGCATTAAAGGGTTGTACGTACCCGTTATACGTAACCAAACATTTTTAACGTACAGTGGTGCGCGGAAAAACCCTAGTGCTTCCTGAGCCATTGAGATTTAGGTCCTTTTTGAGTATTTAAGTTGAAAGCGCATCCCAAACTGACTTACCACGCCAATTTTAGTGCAGTTCTGAGCCCAGTAGCATTTTTTATAAAACTGCAAAAATTTGTATATATATTAAAAAATTACAAAGTGAAAAAACAAATTGTTTATATTGGGTATTCCAATTTTGGGTATTTGCGTACGGGTCCCGTTTGAGTAAGTTCCCGTTTAGGCACACAGCAGGATCGAGACCTACGCTACAGGGCCCATTTTGCTAACATGCAGGACCCGTTTGGGCCCTGGTAACCATGTATGACGGGTCCCAATTCAAACCTATTTTGGCTGTTAATGTGCAACGCAATCACGCATCTACCGAGCTGCCAGGTTGGCTAATGGGAAGAGTGTCATACTCTTCTTTGTTTGAATTTTAGAGTTTTAATTGTGCATACTTTCAGGCAATGACAGAAAAAGTCAAAGAAATTTAATGGATGAACAAATTGTATGCCCTTGCACGACATGCAAAGGAAAGGAATTTTTGCCGCGTCGAACTGTGTCCTATCATATAGCGCAATACGGAAAGTATAATTTAGTAAGTGTTAGTGCAAAATAAAAAGACTGCATAGCTCAGAAGTCAGAAGCTTATCTAAACACATGTAACTGCATAATGTGCAATGGTAAACTTAATCTCGAGCACAACATTGAAACACGGTTCTGAAATGAGTTTAGGTCGACAATTTTAAAACCGTATTTGGCTGACTGATTTTGGTTTCCATGTTGGTGATTTAGCTACACCTTATATATAGTATATATAAGTATATAGTATATATATATATATATATATATATATATATATATATATATATATATATATATATATATGCGACGCTTATATACATTTCAGGTGCCGTGTAACTGCCAGGTTTGCAATGGTAAAGAAATTCCACGACGGACACATTTGTACCATCAAAAGCAGTATGCAGTCGAGCCAGCACCCGAGCCATCTAATAATGCAGCCGATGCCGAGTCTGCAAACGAAATAACTACTGAAGCAGCTCATCAAAATCCAGTTGATTCTGAAGTTAGCCTATGTACCTATGTAATGTTATGTATATATATATATATATATATATATATATATAGAGTATATATATAGTATATATATAATATATATATATATACGTATATATACACACACACACACACACACACACACACACACACACACACACACACACACACACACACACACACACACACACACACACACACACACACACACATATATATAATCCCCAGACTGGCCAACTCTGCTGAATAACAGCCAGCAATCGTCGCCCTTCCGAACAAGCAAAGCTCCAACAAAAATATCAATACAAAAATTGACCCTCAGACAGTGATCTTAACAACTGCACCACCTGACTTAACGCTAACACAAATCTAAAACCGTCTGGCCTTAGAGACACAATGTTCAGCTAATGGTAACAATGTAAGGCTACGCACATTGTTGTACAATTTATCTGAACTAGTAAAAAAATCCTAGTTGTACTAGTTTAATTCGGACACAATCAAAACTCATTCAACAGTCCAACACAGTGATTTTACAAAAAATACTCTACAAATGTTGATGTTGTTTTAGGTTGCTGAACCAGAAGAAATAAATGAAGTTGTTGGATTCGTATGCGGCTTTGCCGAAATACAGACTGGAGCTGAACCAAACCAAAACGTGAATAATGTTATCGATGGTGATCAATTAGACCAAGAAGCTGATAACCACTCCACCGATTCTGAAAATTTTTCTGTTACATCCCATGATATATCTGTATACTCAGAATCTAGTGATAACGATATGCAAGTTGATGACGCGGTAATAGATGATCCACTTCATCTTGATCATCCGGTCGCACCTAACTCACCCATGACCTTGAGACAACTTGTGGTTATCCTTATTGGGTATTTTTTGAAGTCGAAAACAAGTCAAAACACTTTTACAGCGCTTTTGAAGATCATTGCAGCAACACATGGGATTGATACATGCATTTTACCTATCACTTGGTTCAAATTCAATGCATTAGTTGAATCGATGTCTATTGCTTCTTTGAAAAAAATTACTGTCTGTAGCAACGATTGTCATACTCTGCCGTTAAATGCCAATCACTGTCCTAGGTGCAATACTGGCACAAAGGCATTTCATTTCGTCAGTGTGATTGACTGGCTAAAATCCCTGTTTCGCAACCCGACCGTTAGCAGATTGCTACAGCAACACACTCGACAGCCAGTGGAAGCTGGAGACAGAGTTTACAACGTATGGCAATCGCAACTATGGAGACAACTGTTCGCGGAAAACGGTTATTTTAATAACAACCGCTGCTTGGCGCTGGAGATTTCCTGCGATGGAAAAGGACCTTTTCGAACCAAAAAAGCATATACTGAGTGGTTGATTGCTATTCGAATTTTGAACTTCCCTCCTTTTTGTCGCAATGACTTGGGGAAATGGCTTTTATACGGAATCATACCTGGACCTAAAAAGCCAACCACGATGGAGCCCTATTTGGAAACTTTAGTTGAAGATTTGAACTTGCTCAACGACGGTATTCCTATTTTCGATGCTGCAAGCAACGAGGAGGTCCTAGTGAAAGGTGCTGCTGTCCTATTTAAACAGGACCAGGAAGGTAATATATATAGCAGGCGGGAGAAAATCCGCAGTTTCAAATTTCGTCATGTGTATAACTCCTACTAGTGTTTGTGACCGGCCGCGAAAGCCGCCGGCCGGCGGAGAAGTTCGGTCGGCCGGCTGGCCGGCTGTGACTGGCCGGACGCAGCGGCCGAATTTTTGGATAAAACCAATTGATTCAAGTCCAGAGTGTCATTTTGGCATACACTTAGCCTGCCGGATTGTTATGCCGACCTAATTTTGTCAGTCGGTTGAAACTGGTTGGCGCGCCGGCCGGCGCCGGATTTCGGCCGGTCGGCGACCATCAGACGTAAGGCAATACATGTAAGATGGTTAAAATTTTAGAACAAAGTGCTATTTTTGCACGTTTTTGTCCAGCTTAAACCCCCCACCCCCCTCCGGCTATTTGCACTATACACGCTACAAATCTATATAGGAATTATAATTTCAGGTATTTCCAAAATTTTGAATTCTACTGGCGGAGGTGGTATCTCTTCGTGTCTAAAATGTCACGACCGCGGTGTCCGAATTCCAGCCCTCAATAGAGTTATTTGGCCTCAATGCAGGCGGTACTGCAGTTACTGTTGTTACATATTATATAGAGCAGGGTTGGCAGTCTCGGTCTCTGTAAAAAACCGAGACCAGGCTGGTCTGGGTGCTGGGTCTCGGTAGAGAAACCGAGACTTGCCATGGGGTGGTCTCGGTATTTCAAAGGACACTTAAAGGTTTTTGTGAAAGTGAAAAATTTGCAATATCACTGAGCCCTATAAAAACCGTATCAATTTTTGTTGCTAAAAAGTTAGGTTGGTGATGTCAGTTTCATATGCAAGTGGTATGAAAGATATATGTGAACAATTGCAGGGATTTACCCCTAAATCATCCTAACAGAAGTATGCCCTTAATATCTGATGGAGGCGATGCACTTGACATTATGGACGACGACCGTAATCCTTCACAGCCGCGAACTCAGCAAGAGTTGAATGCTCTTGGTCAGCAGTATTACACTCTGCGAAACGCAGGTAAACTTGTCTCACTCTTGCAGACCATATTTGTACCTGCGTGTAGGACAGACTAACCACAGACGTAAATACAAACCAACTACCAACTACGTGACTATGTATACGTAACTACGTTGTACTTGTAACTGCGCAAACTTTAGTTCAGTGGTAGTTAAAAAAGGATAATAACTTAATAACGACCATACCAAGAGTACATAATAGTGTCTCACTTTATTTAGAAGAAGAGTGAGACACTCTCCTTTCTGCCTGTGTTATAGCGCAGGCAGATGCGCTCGTCATTTCCAGCCCACATGTTGCCGTTTTGTGCAACATGTGACTGGCCAATCAGCGTGTAGATTCCCTGCGAAACACACTTTAGTATATAATCGCTGATGCGTTGATAAGCATTAAGACAGAGATAAAAAGTTACTAACAAATTATTTATTCATAGTCTGCTTGCAAAAACATAAAAAAAGTTTTGCGAATACCTTTGGGGATATTTTGGTAAACTTTCAGCGAAATTAATTTAGAAACTTTTAAAAAATTGAGAAAAGTTTATATCTCAAAAGTTTCTTAGAAAATTTCGCTGAAAGTTTGCCAAAATATCCCCAAAGGTATTTGCAAAACTTTTTTAATGTTTTTGCAAGCAGACTATGAATAAATAATTTGTTAGTAACTTTTTATCTCTATCTTAATGCTTATCAACGCATCAGCGATTATATACTAAAGTGTGTTTCGCAGGGAATCTACACGCTGATTGGCCAGTCACATGTTGCACAAAACGGCAACATGTGGGCTGGAAATGACGAGCGCATCTGCCTGCGCTATAACACAGGCAGAAAGGAGAGTGTCTCACTCTTCTTCTAAATAAAGTGAGACACTATTATGTACTCTTGACCATACATGGGCTTGAGGGGTTTTCACCCCCCCCCCCCAGAAGGCAACTTCACCCCCCCCCTAGACAGGTGCTTAACCCCCCCCCTCAAAAAAATGTTCTGAAGGCGCTCATGACGGCAAAAGTGACGGCTCACAAGGCAGATATGGTGGCTCAAGATGAGCGGAAAAGTTGCTCCGCACCCCATCCGGTGGCTCACTTCCCCCCAGAATTCGCTAGCTTTTGAATCCGATTCAGCAAGAAATACATGCCATCACTGCACTATGCATTAGGGTTGGCAAGTCTCGGGTTTGCAACTGAGACCGAGACTAGGCAATCGCGACCATATTGCTACCATATTTTAAAAGATTCAATTGTCATCTGAAATACCGAGATCACCCTATGGCAGGTCTCGGTCTTACTACCGAAACTGAGACCGAGACCAGCCTAGTCTAGGTTTTTTTTCTGAGACCGAGACTGCCAACCCTGCTATGCATATTGGTGAACGCATAGCAAAACAAACGTGTACTCTACATAATTTATTTACTATACATAATGTTCATTTTAGGCCGTCGACAAGCATCAAATGATTTTGCACGAGAACACGGTGTTAAAGGAACATGCGTGCTCTCAATGCTGCCTTATTTTAATAGTATAAGTGAGTTCATGGAGACTAAAAATTATATAATGATTGTTTTCTTTTTTTGGTAAGCATAGAGATATATATCTCCCTATACTCATACACTTTAGGTCGATACTCTCGTGGCTCGTTTCTTGAAGTCCAATTATCGGCGCTTGAATTTGTTTTCTGGTATCCGGCTGATATTAGCAGCACGTACATATATACGTTGTGTTCTACAGATTGAAATGTGGTGTTAAAACAGATTTATTTTGCTATGTAAAAAAATTAAGTAACTCATAAAAACTTAAAATTCTTTGTCATTTAGCTGACATTGCTGTCGATCCAGAACACACATTGGTAGAAATTTGGAGCAAAGTGCAAGGCATTTTACTGAGAAAAGCTCCTTATGATACGCCCAGCATTCGTGAATGGGAAAGTAACATCGGTCGACTGGACGCGGAAAATTACCTCGTGAGTAATTATTGAAATATATACAAGAGACTATATGCCATGTGGCTAAACTTATTTTATATATATAACTATTGTTAGGATTTCTCTCCAAACCTGAGTCAGGCTCACGCTCAACCCCCATATAGTTATTTATATACCTTACGGACGTTACCCTATTAGGTGTACATTTTAGGGTGATGATTTACCTCTGGCACCATGGAATTTGGAAAATACAGACGCCGCTAATGCTATCGTAACAAGTATCAAGGTTCCAGTGGCTTGTGGATGGGAGACCTTCAAGCCATTCTCGGACAATGAGAGTCCGAAACATCATTCAATACTGTTTGTGAGTGAAAATTTGGCTATTCCATATTTCCACATGATAATCATAAATAAACATTAATATTTATGATAATAAATGACAATTTAGCAACCAAAAATTTCAAAACTGTTGAGTACAAAATTACGCAAAAACCTATGTGTATATTTTATAAAAATATATATATATATATATATACTGTTCTGCACATACTACTTATGACAAAAAAAGAAACAAAATAACTAAATATGTATTGTGTAAGATGAGTATAGAGACTTACTATCCAGATAATTTCAAGAAGAATTTTGAGCCACATCTGCCTTAAATGCAACCATATTTACAGGGATTACTGAATGTCACATCTTACGCAAGCAGTCATTTGTGAACGTCTTAGCTTTTTATTACCAGATTATTTCTAGTCAGAGTCTCTGGATTATCTAAAGGTTGCTCTAAAACTACACTCTCAAACACAAATATGCAGAATCCCAGTAGCAAAAGCAGTATTGCAATAAATAAAAATTGTCTATCTAAGGCTTAGAGATATTGATTAATGACAACAATTTAATATATAGTTATTACTGACCGATGCTTGGGGACAAAGAGGGTTTAGTGAACTAAAAACGTATCCTTACGAACAAGAAGTTACTATCTACTTAACAGTGCGTTACTATAACGGCTATCGTACAGCTTACATGTTGATGTTTCGCACCTGTTATAAAAAAAAAGCTTTATGTGTGGATGTACATATTATGTATATATGCAAAAATGGAAAATTTTCTAAAGATCAACACGTTTTGCCCTTAAAAGTAGGATGGAAAAACAAAAACTCATTAGAAAAACAGTTTACAGTATACATATGTAATTGTAAGTGATTTAAATTCATTGTCTTGATTACTGATGGGTTTTACAATGTAGCAACTTTTCAAACTTACTACTAAAATCTGTTAGGAATTTGTCGTAGTTTGAAATTGCTACATGATAGGAATTAAATGAAAAAGTTAACAAGCCAAACGGACCCATTTGTTGCCTGGAAAAACGGGCCGGTCAAAAAACATTATGTTTTTCCCAAATTCTTCTCTATCGAGGACATAATTTCGGTCCCACACCAGGATCCTGACATAAAACAAGGACTAAGCATTATCAAAAAAGGTCGGTTAACTTGCAGCGTAATTATAATGCTAAAGCTAGCTAACGTAGGTATGGTATACAGGTAGTAGGTACATTATATCATTATGCAAGAGAATAATGTTTAGTTAAAAGAGTAAACAAAACATTACTGATTGTTTTAATGAACTTTAATAAATTTTGATGACAATAATAATGATGTTGATAAACTAAATCGAAAGAGCGACTAGGATGTTTCGACCTGTCGTGTAAAGGTATATAGCGGGTTAAAGCAAATCCTTCGGTGACAAATAGAGGGAGTACAACAGGGAATGTTTGATTAGTTTTTTTCCTAAGAATTATCTATTGGGTCATGTCAAAGTCAGTTCCGCCTATGGAGGAGCTACCTAGAAAACGCTGATGATGTCGCCATTTTCGCCAGCAAACCTAACATTGAATTTGCAAAATGTAAAGACATCGGATCCATAACCTTCGACCCACCACTGCTGCTGCGCAACATATAGCACTGTAATCAAGTTGTCTGCTTCCACCAGCAGTTAAGTTTTAGCTAACTAGCGATTAACTTTAAACCGATTTAGCTCAGGCTTAAATTCCTTAAATCGGTTTAAGCTGATCCGCCTGCACCAGTAAAGATCAGCACAGTAGTTGGCGCTTAATATTTAGGTTGAAATCTAGTTTTAGCTGCGATTTAGCCTGGGATTTAACTAAATCTGATTAAACTGTAGTTTAGCCTCAGCTCAGACTTAAGTTATCCCATTTGGCTGAAGTCCATTCCGTTAATGCAATGATTTAATCAATTATAGTAGTCAGTTTTGAGTCTCGTTTCGAATAGTTGTAGCCATATTTTACCGATGCTTTGAAAATAATTACATGTAAAACAACTGGTGTTTTGGAACTAGATACATGTCACCGGGGAGGGGGGGCTACCGATGTTAATATAGGTTAAAATTTTGGTTCACCGATTCTTGCTTCTAATTTGCACACAATGTAGCCCCAGGGAAGGCGCATCGCGACGAAAAAACTGGAATCAATGCTATTGCCAATTTTTCTAGCTTATGGGTTTTCAAAAATTCAATTTTACGTGTAAATCATAGGCGCAA
>JASANF010020585.1:0-18471 GCA_030248245.1 Trissonchulus sp. WLG1_4 | reverse complement strand
CTACGTACTTATTCAAATTTTCAAAGTATAGTGATAGTATACTACACCGTGATTTGGATGTGGATCAAAACCACAAAGGAGACTTAACGCTCTGAAACGGCGGAGCAGCAAGCACAATGTCGTCATAACTATGTACAATTACTACTGTCGTGTAAAGTGTGTGAGAGTGTATGACTATTCTTTAGTTTTAAAGTAAAAATGTTATTGCTAATAACCCATGTTCGTGTATTTCAACAATGCCAGTGGTAAAACACGCTATCGATATTAGTGTAAGCAAATTGACAACTTCTTTGCATACCTACTAATATAATTGGAATGCAATGGTTACATCCATGTGTGTGTAATGTTGCACTTCCGTGTCTTTCTACTGCAACTCCATTCGACATAACACAGGCAAACTAACGCTAACTGTTCGCACATGAGCTGAAGGCCGGCACAGCATTCTACTCACACACACGCACACACAACTACAGTTAATACCATCACATGGCCCAGTGTTATTTTATTAGGGTCATCATAAGGACCTGATGCGGTGTGCCACAACAAAAAAAGATACCCTGCATATAATAAAATGACTCACTCATCTATACTGCACAGTAGACATACCTACCCAAGTTGTTTAGTATCCGTAGTTAAGGTGGTAGTGTCGCCAAAGCAATTTTGCTCATAGCTTGCAAAAAAGAGCTTTTTGCTTTGAAATTGTACCTTAACTTAGAAACTAGTGAAATGCCATATGGTGTCAAATAAATACTGACCAGACACTAGACTACCAATATCTACCAATATTTTGAACCAATCACCATTTGTGAGCCAGACATCACACAACAGAGACATAAAAGTTCAAAAAAACAAGCCAGATATCAGATTGGCCAGCTTGTGAAGTACATGTAATGTTTTGACGCACAATTTTTTGCGACAAATAAGAAAAAAACTGAAGGCTCGTTTTTCTTTTGATTTCAAAATAAGTGTCCAAATTTTTTACAATTTATCATTATTGCTGTGAGTAATTTACAGGTTACGCACAGTTTTACAGTTCAAACACGCATTACTCCGCCACCACTCAAGCAATTTGCACTAAAATTTGTGTGCATAAACTGGAGTATATGTGCTTTTACTTTGTGTAATGAATCTAAACAAAAAGTTTTTTAATTGTGACGAAATTATTGAATGTGAATAGGTTTTCAAAACGTCATTTTTCCGACTTTGCGACTTCACTGCTAACTGTATGCTGCATCAATTTTTCTGAAACTTGGCAAAAATATTTGCCTTGAAACATATTTTTAGAATATATAAAGAACAATGACCTATCTTTCACTAAAAAAGTTTTATAGTCGCGCAAAATCGACTGCTTTCGCGACACTACACCCTTAAGACAAATTCAGGTGTGAACGACAATTATTACTTAACAGACTGTGTGGACTATGTATTGTGGGTTAAACTGTCGTTGTTGTAGTACGAAGGTTTGATTTTGTGTCTTGCGTATGCTGTTGCGTAGGACCGAACAGTCTACGGCCGCACCCGTTCTAAGTGATTTAGATGCCTTAAGTCACCATCCGCGACCTCGACGTAATTACCGATTTGCCATCAGACGTGGTTAGCACAAACTTTTCTACATCTAAGTTACATGGCATCCCTGAAACTACTATTTTAATTACTGGTGCATGCCTGAAAGGTTGTCAACAAAAATGACGGCAAATAATCCTGCCACCCAAATTTTTGAAAAACTGGACGTCAGACACCTCCATTTACTACTACAAAACAAAGCGATACAGTCATTAACTCAATCACAAGTTGACAACATTAATAACTTTGCAACCTTCAAAATACATCCTCTGGCACGTTATGTAGAAAAAAAGAAGGCGGCAATTTTACCCAGTGGCTTGAAATTTTTTGAGCTATAGGTTTACATCCAGAATCTGCCTGAAGACGCTAATTACAAAGCGTTGACCTTATACTTACGTGAAATTGCCTTCGAACATTCTAACAACATTCCGCACAAAAAACAACAAACCTATGATCAACTCAAAACCGCAGTGACACAGGCAATACAACTTGCGGAGCACTAACATTTAGCAAGTTATGTTTTTAGAAACTCAAAAAGAAACTCAATGAGACCCTGGTTGATTATAAACAAAACTTGAAACGCCTGGGTCGTTCTGCTTTCGAAGATCTGACAAAAAGGCAAGTAATAAATTCTTAAATCCCTAAAACAAGTTTTTATCAACGGTTTTTAACGTGCATTAAAGGAATACATAGGAGTCTGTGATACTACAGAAAACATTTTTACTTGCCCAGGAAAAAGAAGCTCAAAACAGCCTCTTAGGCGCCAAAACGACAAACTATTAGCAAAAGCCATTAAACAAATGCTTGATAAACATACAGTAAACATTGACAGCCAGCAAAAAGTCATAAACGACCTAGGTAAGGCTAACCCAAAACACATCCACCAAACGCATTGCAAAAGCCCTGGAAGTAGCTGTGATTACACCACACTCGTTTTTAAATCTTATATATGTTTTACTCTTTGCATTTCAATTTATCAGCAGTAACGATAGCTGAATAAGATATTAGGGCTGTCTTAATGTCCTTAAATATTATAAAAAACATGTTACAGCTTAAAAAGTCTCTTTTGCATGAAATGCCCCTTTTGTGTTTCCTGTGGATTATAAACACTCTTCAAGTCATATAGAGCCACTTCTTCTTATATATATATATATATATATATATATATATATATATATATATATATATATATATATATATATATATATATATATATATATATATATATATATATATATATATATATATATATATATATATATATATATATATAATAATGTATATATATCACTTCACTTCAAGTCATATAGAAGCAGAAGAGCTCCTTGAATTAAATGTCCTCCGGTCCGGATTATGCAATGCACCGGCAACATTTCAACGCACTATGGAATTTACTATTGGGTCTAAACTAGAAAATCTGTTTGTGCTACATCGACGACAACGTAGTCTATTCTGCCACAATGGACAAACATTTTACAAGATCTCAAGCATTTATTTTAAAGACTGCAATATCATGACCTGAAACTCAAACCCCAAAAGTGCACCTTCCATCCATTTTTTTGCACACATTATTTTAAGCAAAGGCCTGCAACCAGACCCATCAAAAATAGCACCTGTCTAGAACTACCCCCGACCACAAACAGTCTCAAAGTTACTACATTTTCTGGGTCTAGCCTCGTACTATCGACGTTTTAATGCAAACTTATGCAAAAATCGCCTCTCCACTGACTCGACTTCTCAAGAAAGACACAGAAAGACACAGAAAGACAAGAATGTAACAAAGCATATGACATCTTACGCAGCAAACTCACAACGGCACCCATCCCTGCATACCCCAATTTTTTCCCATTCATCCTGTATACCGATGCCAGCGGTAACGCAGTTGGAGTAATACTTAGTCAACTGCAAAACAATTGGAAACGCGTAGCCGCCTACACTAGGCGTACCCTACTGACATACAAACAAAAGTATCACTCAGTGGAACAAACAGCCCTCGCTGTGGTTTGGGTTCTTTTTCGCTTCCGATGTTATCTTTGCTGACACTCCTTTACTATCTATGCTGACTGCTAATGCCTAAAATGGCATCTCACCACCCGCACACCCTCGAACAGATTAGCACGATGGGCTTTTGAAAAAACAATATATGAATATCAATTATTGTTTGGGACGACTGAGAACTCAAATAGCAATGCCCTCAGCAGAATAATAAGAAATGCTGTCGTTAGCAGTTTCGAAATAGACACACCAGACATTCGTTAATTTCAATGTAGCGACCCGCAATGTTCTCATCTATATTTGTTAGTACCAAGGACTCCACTGACGCCAATTTTTATCGATTCTACCCAATTTTTACGTTTGAACGTGTATCTGGCAGGGCCACTACCTAGTACGTTAACAGGCAACATTTTTGTCTTTGTAGAGAGTTTTCCAAAGTGGTGTGAAATTTTTCCCATGGCTGATAAAAAAGTGACCACTATTGCTGAAATTTTTATAAACCTAATTGTTACTCAGTACGGTTTCTCACGAACCCTAACAATGCTAAGTATTTCACAGGTGATATGATGGCAGAAGTTTCTAAATCAATAGACACCATAAATTTAAAAGTACGCCATACAGACCTCAAACACTTGGACAAATAGAAAGCATAGAGTTCTGAAAAAAAACTAGGGAACTACTGTTCTTATAATCAAGAAAACTGAGATATCTGCCTTCCATTTACTCCAATCGCTGTTCTTCACAGGAATATACAAAAGATCTCTCCATTTACCTTCTCTGGCGTGACACACAACTCTACTAGACCTAGTGTTAACAAAGCACATATTTCCAACACATATCCAGATTACTGTCTTGATATGTGCAGAATAATCTTTTGTGACTGCTGAAAGACAGCAGAACGTTCAACAACTTCAAAAATCTTTATATAATAATAAAATCAATATCCTTAATTTTGCTGCAAGTGACAGAGTTTATGCCAGTTTCGATGACAAGTGCCTCTCCTAAGTTGTCAACATTTTGGAGGGACCATATCGTATAGTTGAGAGAACCGGAAAGAACTTAACACTACGAAGTATGAACACTCCCAACAAAGCATCTAGTAACGACATGTAGATCATGTCAAATAAGCCTACGACTTATATCTGCTCCCTTCTTTCAATTTACAGACAGGCCCATACCTAGCAAAACCGATGATTTTGACAATAACCGGCGAAAATATACTTTACGCTAAAGCAAAAATAATTACATGTAAGACTCATAAATGACAAACCGTAGCACAACTATTACAATCATACTAAATTCGTTTTCTTTAATTTTTTCTTGTTTCTTGTTTTTCGTACTTTGTAATCCCACCGCGTAAAGCCCCTGCTATACCTCGCTAAACTTCCAAAGCGCTTTAAAGCGCTTTAAAATATACCAAAGCGCGCTTTGGAAAGCTTTAGATTGCTTTGATGCGCTTTGAAGCTTGCAAATTTTTATTAGTGTGGGTGGGGGGAGATTGTGGGGTGAAGGGAGGGGTGTGGGGGTAGTGTAGTTGGGGGGGGGGGGTGTAGTTCGGGGGGTAGGGTTCGGGGCGGGGGGTGTAGTGGATTTTGGATTTGTTGATAGGGGTGGGGTGGTAGTGTTGGGGGGGGGGATGTTGGTGGTGGGGGGGGGGTGGGAGAAAAGGAGGGGATAGAGAGGGGGTGAGAGTATTATTAATAATTATTATTTTTTATAAGAAGTAGGTAGGTAAAATTTTATAAATTTAAAAAGTTTTTAATATATTTATATTTATAAAAATAAAAAAAGTAGTAAGTAAATGAATTATTCTGGCCAGTTAGCCAGAGTAGTATGTAAAATGTAACTGGCAGAATCCCCCCCTTTGGTTAGTTAAAGAGGGGTTATTTTTTACAATTTAAAAAGATAATATTTTTTCAATTTGAAATTTTTGCTATTTGTTTGAGTTACTATATATATTTGAATATACAGAGAAAAAGTGTTTGTTAATGCCATATGGTGTTTTGTTAGCTGGGTTGTCCATTGTTTTCAAACCCTGTTCTCGACCCCTCCTTTTAGCTTTTCACATATAAATTTTATCCTTGGTGGCGGAAAATTTTTTTGGGGGGGGGAGCTGGGGTGGGGGTATGGGGCGCGGGGGTGGGCGGGGTGGGGGTGGTGGGGGTGTTCGGCGCGTTGGGCGTGGAATTCGGACGCCAAGAGGCATTTTCTTTGAAACTGACTGTAGCTTTGGAGTTCGTGGTAGATGATTTAGGGCGGGCGTTCGGGGGTATATCGAGGTGGTGGGCCAGGTGGTCGGATGTAGTATTGAAACGACGTAGCTTGCTTTAAAGCCAAGCTTCGCCTCGTTATGAAGCGTAGCCTCGCTTTGAAAAATGTTCCCACCGTTTTCAAAGCCGAGCGTTGATTTTTTTCAACACGCATCAAAGTTCGGCAAGTAGAAATTGGTTCTACTTTGCCGCGCTTTGAAACGTGTTCAGTTTTGTTTAAATACAGCAATGTACAGGTTTTTTACATTTCGTACCTTTTATGTGCATTTTTTAATGTTGTCAAGTATTTCAAGTCGTTTAAATGCTTTTAGTAGCATTTTTTCAAATAAAGTTTTTGGCTTTTTCTGGCTTTTTAAACACAAAACTCAGGGTCTCGCGGCGTAGACCTTGAACGAGGTCATGATACTGCCTTCGCAAGAAAAGCGCTTTGTTGACTGGTTAACATATAAGCGGTATGGTATTCCGTAGATTGCTTCAGTTTTAGATAAAGAGCAGATACTTTCGCGCCATTTTTTCAGCGCCGAAGTACAGCAATATTTGAATTTCCAACCCTCTGCTTGGCGTTGACGCTTGGCTTTGCTTTGCAGCGTTGCATCATTTCAAAGCTAAGCAAAGCTTTGCTTTGAAATTTCAAATTCAAAGCAACCATCGCTTTGTTTCAAAGCGCTGCAACACAAGGCTTGGCCTTACTTTGGCACGCGTCAAAGCAAAGCTAGGCTTTACGAAGTATAGCACCCGCTTAAGGCTATTAAATGAAACTAAACTACGCGTCAAATTATCAACATCTGGATAATTCATAACAACCGCATGGCCCAACGCGATAGTGAACGATTAAATATCACTACCGTAAGCCAGACAATTAACAAACACCATTTATTTGAGCAGCCACGGTTATCAACAAAAACAAAACTCTTCATTAAAATATATATAAATGACCACACAACATATGTTCACAATATAAATCTTTTACAATTGCAGTTTAGATGAAACGAAAAACGTTTAAATGTCATTCCTATAAAAACACCCATGAAGTTTGTTCCGCAACATAATAATTTATTTTTTATTTTACCAACAACAATAAGAACACAAGAATACAAATTGTAACAGGTTCGCTCAATTTTTTATTATTTCTGTCATTTTAATTTCAAGTTAACGACCTCAACTTTCAGGGTAAACCCTATTCTAACCTAAAACTCCATTAATGACCTAAATAATGTCTTCTTGACATTTAGCTTCGAAACTTGAAACTTACTTAGTGTCTCTGAAACCAAAATTTTTCTCCATAAAACTTCTGGCACAAAGGTACCGCCGGCATTTGCAATAACCCCTAAGTGACATCACATCCTATACGTAACTATCCCAAGCCCAAACTAAAACTGGCGGGAAGTAAAACTTTGGCCCGTAATCACATACTAACATTAAAGTTAGTGTTAGTGTTTTGGAAACTGCTTAATAACTACGAAAAGCGTAAACATACGGAATTAAAACAATAGCGACAAAATTGTAACCCCAGGACTTACCGTGCAATATGCCATACATTGCTGTGAAGCCGTTTTGTAAAAATCAACTTCTATATGCTGCTACAAAAAAACTAAACTTAGCTCTAAACTTTAAGGTTGCTTGGCACGTACCTTAAAATTTAGTGCTAATTTAAGTGTTTTTGTGGCAACCTATACAAATTTTGACATTTTACAAATCGACTTTATGGCAGTGTGTGGCATATTTCGCGGTGGGTGGTGGGACTACAAATTTCTAACTATCGTTTTAATTCCATACTTTTACGCTTTTTGTAGTTACATGAAGCATTTTCTTACACTAACTCTAACTTTAATGTTAGTATGTAAATACGGGCCCATGAGTCGTTAGGTAGGAGTGAGCCGAGAGTGGTCGGGTTTTAAACAGAGCTGAAGTGCGGATTGTGAAGTGTGGATTGTGAGGGTTGTTGATTGTGAAGTGTGAGTGTGAACGTGTTCACAGTGAGAGAGAAAGGGTTTGATTGAATTTAAATTGAGGTGAACTGAATTTTGTAATATTTGCAGTTATTGTAAACCGTGTGTGTAACTTGCTTGTTTGTTTCACTGGTAAACTTTGATAACCCTGAGCCATTGTCAAAGTACACAGTAAGATACCGTAGTTAGGCACCAAGGATTAAAATCCGCGACCTACAACTGCTGCCCCAGCCTAAGTGACCTAACGCCTCAAACCCCCAGAAAGGTCGGTAAATATATAGCGCTATTGCGTTCCACCATATATGTAACGGGGTCAACATTTTGGAGGGGCCTCTCTGGTCAAAGTTTGGAAACCCTCTCTCCCTGATCGACCAAAACACTCTACATTTTGCGAAACAGGGCCATTTTTTTCTAAATTTTGCCCAAACTTTAGGGACCCTCCCCCCCGGCTTCCCGATTTTGGGAGGTACCCCGATTTCTCCCCTTCATAAAATCATACTTTCCATCCTATTCCCATGCTATACTGTGTTAAATAATTACTGCCAGACACTAGACTACCAATATCTACCAATAACTTGAACCAATCACCAAATGTAAGCCACACATCACACAATAGGAAAATAAAAGTTAAAAAAATCAAGGCAGATACCAGATTGGTCAACTTGTGAAGTACATATAACGTGTCAACGCACAATTTTTCGCCACAAATAAGAAAAAAATAAAGGTACGCTTTTCTTTTGATTTTAAAATAAGCGTCTAGATTTTTCAAAATTTGTCATTATTGCTGTGAGTACTTCACTGTTTGCAGACAGCTTCAGAGTTCAAACAGATATTTTGCCGCAACTACTCAAGCAATTTGCACTAAATTTTGTGTGCATAAACTACAACATATGTCCGTTTAGAATGTGTAAACAAACTGGACAAATAGATTGCTAATATGACGAAAATATGTAATGTGAATAGATTTTTAGAACGTCATTTTTCCGACTTGGTGACTTCACTGTTAACTGTATACTGCATCAATTTTAATAATACTTGGCTAAAATACTTGCCTTAACATGTATTTTCAAAAAAATAAAGAACGATGTCGTATATTTTAGTGAAAAGGTTTTTCAGTAGCGCAAATTTTACTGCTTTCGCGACACTACCCTCTTAACAAGCAGTTATTTTTGTTTTTCTTCTCTTTATGTTTTACTTTCTTCCGAAAATATACTCCCACATTTTAATTGCATAATTTTGACCTATACAGTAAGCGCATAATTACAAATTATTGTGCGCTACATATAAATGGACGTCAAGCCACCCTCCAACTAGAGAGGCAACGGACCCCATACACCAACTGAAACACCCCCACCTGACGTGTACAGCCTTTAAACCAGCGTATCACCACCACTGCAGGATCAGTCCGTAAATCGAATTTGGAAGATACTGACTCTGATGACGGCACGGCACCCGAAATAAGTTATACTGACAATTGTGAAAACGCTGTGTCTTCCAACAAAATGTAACCGCAGGAATACCAGTTGGAAGTTTTAGTTTTGCGTACCCAAGACAATTGTTTGAATTCATTCATTTTGAACAAATTGGGTGTGCAACATTCCTATGATAAGTTTCATCAACCAATCCATCATCACGAATGGGCCTGTTTTTAACGACTCATGACAGACAAATGGCGGCGATTGCGCCCTTTACAAACAATGGCAAGTGACAACTGAACAATTTGCAGCACCCTAACCCTTATTCTCTAACAAACCCTTCCAGCAACTCCCACACCGCATCGGATTACACACTCGCCATTCTAGTAGTGGCGGAACTTCAAATATTTTGTTTCTGCTCGACACAAATCAAACGCCACGATATCTGCTTCAAATCACATAAACTCACCTGACCTGAAAATTTTCAAAACGCCTTGAAAATTTTCAGCCCACAAATACCCGCGACGTTACCAAAACGTCCAACTGAAGCTCGCCAGTAAGTTCAACAACAATTAGGACCAGATGAGTCAACAGCTACTATGCTCAGCCCTTTCGCAGTTTCTGTCCAGGGTTTCTTCAGTGTGTGCCCCTCTACAAAAAGCCCCGAAACTCGTCAACGTTCGTAGCCATCTCACGACTGTTTGCAACCCTCTTCATATACCGCCAATAAAGAACAATGTCAATTAAAACACAGTGTAACTTTTAGTTTGATTTTTCTCCTTTAAATTGTTTGTGTGAAATATTAGCGTACGTACGCAGTTCAGTGGGCCTGTAAAAAATACTTTTTTCTTCCAAAAAATAGTAACCGTTGCGGTTTTCGTATTCGCCTTAATATGACAAACAAACCGCGATTACTTTATGTTACGCGAAACGTAGAGCATGTTAAGCACATGTATAATTTACATATGCCAGAGCTCATTCCAGAAGAATACAATACCACTACAAGTGCTGAAATTAAATCAAGAGATATATAATAATCCGAATATTACGACTAGAAATTTTAATTTAGTGCTCGTTGAAATCCATACTTACAAAAATAATCAAGATATAATAATCAAGAGATGTAATATACGCACATACGTACTCATTCTGAATCATTGCTGAAGCTCTGATTTAACTGAAACGCTGAGTTGCCTTTTTAATATTTAAATTCTTTACTCCTCTAGTCAAAACATTAAGCCGAAAATAGCTAAAACTCAAAATAAGACGGAATGTGGCCTAGTGAGATTCACGTGCTCAATCACCTATAAAATCCTACAACAATCGGAAAAACGGCCAGTTTAGACCCTGCCGCTTGCATACCTTAGCTTGCTTCTGGTTATGGTAGCCCGACTTGCAATAAAGCCTTAACCTCATCATCTCTGTGTGTTGTTGGTGTTTGGGTTAGCTGTTAGGCCGTTTGCCTACTTACAGCCTCTACTGGCTGTTACAAAGTGGTGCCCCGGCTAGTTGAATTTGCTGCATTTTGCTGATTCATTACGCCGGACGGAGCGCAATTTAGAGTGTTAAATTACTTTTTTTTGCCAAATCTGGTGAGTTGGCCTTTGCTTGTTTTAGACTTATAGAACATAATTTATAGAACTTTTAAAGTAAAATTTTCAACTATAGAATTAAATTAATCACATAATTTGCTAATCCTAAGACATTTTTAAAACTGCAGAATAGCTGTTTAAGAATAGAATCTTCTGAATTACGAATAAGTTAGCTAAGCTAACAGTGTATATATATGCCGGTTATGCAAAAGCAAGATGTAGAACGCCTAGTAAGGGCCCATATTCGCGACTTAACAGAGTATAGATGAAAATTGCGCTGATAAATCGACCATGGACCAAGTTAGAGTGCAGTTGCATGAAATAGCACAAATTTCAGACGAGAGTGCTGCACTCCCCAATTTACCCATGTTCAGCGGCCGTCTAGATGAAAATTTCAACGATTGGTTACACCGTTTTGATTTAGTTGCTAACGGATTTGGTTGGTCAGAACAGAAGAAAGCTAGAAAATTACCAACATGTTTAGATGACACTGCTTTAGACCAGTATAAGGACTTAGATGCAGAAACCAAGGCTGACTATAATAGATTAACTACGGAGCTCAGACGACGTTTCGCTAGACCTGAAAATCATAGGTTCCGTTCTCTCAAACTCAGAGGCAGAGTAAAATTAGACGGAGAATCTGTTGTAGAGTACGCTAGAGCAATAAAAGACTGTGTCGAGCTGCCTATCCTAACAGTTTAGACAACCAGTCTAAGGATTTTTTAATGATGGAAAGTTTCATATCAGGTTTACCACTACCCTTAAAAAGGGCTGTAATGCAAAAAGATACTACACCATTATCACTAGATACTGTAAGTAATGCGCAACGGTTAGATCCTGACCTTCAGCACAAAATAGAGGCATTGCGAACGACGCGGAAACAACCTGACCAGGGTTATTCCCTGCAAAATGGCGTATTGTATTTCATCAACCACCAAAAGTCAGAAAGGCGTCATACACTTCTAGCTATACCTTCTAGTTTACGTAATACTATAATTGAAGCAAATCATAACAGCGTTTTTCCTGCCGCCACCTCAGTGGCGGCAGGACTTTATATTACTTTTCGTTTTGTAATTACATGTGTCCATTGTTCTGCATCAAAATACGGTTAACGTATCGGGTTATATAGTAAGCATAGGGCTTTGTTAACTTTGAATAGAAAATTTGAAATGTTTTGATTCAAGTTTTGAAATGTTTTGACTTACTTTGATGAGTCGTTTTTTGCCGAAAAGTGTCCATCCGTATCCGTGGAGGGGGGGACAACATAGTTTTTTCCACTAATAATTTTTTAATCGTTCCGTTTTGCATTTTTAATTTTTCAACATATTAAAGTACAACGTTCGAGAACTAATCAAATAACGATAAATTAATTAGAATAATTAATACGTTGCAAGTGAGAACCTAGCCCCCTCATTCTCTAAATTGGCATTGCATAAGTAAGTGTAAGGTTGGCCCGTCGGCCGTCACAGTATTTAAAGGGTTTTACGAAAGCTCAGCATTGGCCCAGTAGCTCAAATGGTACAGCACTGGTCTGCAAATCCAGTGATTGGTGGTTCGAATCCCCACTGGGTCATTTCGATGAAGATGCTTTCATTATTCCCGTAAGAACCCCCTTGCTGTCTTGACATGACGATGCGTACGAGAACTAATTCATTACAAATTAAATAATAATTGATAAATTACAAGTTTGTGCAAGAGTGTGAATCTACTAGCCCTCTCATTCTCTAAAGGGGCATTGCATAAGTAAATAAGTGGGAAGTAAAATAAGCCCCTTAGAGTACTTGAAGGAATTTACGAAGCTCATTGTCGGCCCAGTAGCTCAACGGTAGAGCGCTGGTCTGCAGATCCAGAGATGTGTGATTCGAATCCCCCCTGGGTCATTCTGATGATGATGCTGTCTTTCTTCCAGTAAGAACCCCCTTGCTGTCTTGACATGGCGAGACGTAATAAAATATAGGTAATATCTAAACTTCTATTTAAAATAACCTACTCTTGGGCTCGATCGAATTTTAGCTTAAATAGGTTTTATTTAAATTAAGGTATGTACGCCGAAAATGGCTGATTTTGATATTTTTCAAGTAACCTAATAGGTAGCTTGAGTACGCCTGTTTAATTTTAAGATAAAATTTGTTCTAGTAGTTACTTCAGCAGTTAGAATCAGACGCTTAACAGTTCTAATTTTATCAAAGAAATAGTTTTGGCGCTACTTGATAGTGACACCATCGTCCAAGTTATGTTTCTACTCATGCGCAGCAATTTCTTAGAATCAGTTGTTTAGAGTCTGTTTGTGTGATTAAAGTAGTAGATATAATACCAAACCTTCAACTAGAATTTGTTATTTTTTTACAGAATGTTTGCATGAATGAAAGTTGATGCATATGATAATGTTTTAAAAAAATTCTTTTCACTTAGAACTAAAAATATAAAAAATCTTTTTCAATTTTGCAATTGTCCAAAAACCAGAAAAAATACGGCAAATACGAGGAAATTAAAAAAGTTTAAAAAGAAACCTTAAATTGAGATATTGTATTGAGATATTGTATTACCTAATATAGCAGGAGGTTCAAAATAACAGGCATTACAGGCATGCATTATTTTTACTTAGCTTTCACATAAAAGTTTGTTAAAAACTGTTGGGGAATAATTGTATGTGTCCAGGAATTTGTTGGCGGCAGGATTAAACTTTGTAAAAGTTCGTATGTGTCAAAAGCATAAATTCACTCTAAAAGTTAGCATGAAAACCCTGCTTGTTGCAGCACACCTGGGTTTTGGCAAAACTTTTCAAAAGATAAAATCTAGATACTATTGGCCCATTTTACGGAAGGATGTAAAAAACTGGTGTATGGCTTGTTCAGACTGCGCAAAAAGAGAGGACCCCCCTCAAAAAGCAAAAGCACTTATGGTGCCAATTTCTGTCAGAGCCCCCTTTTACAGAGTTTGCGTAGATATTCTTGGACCACTGCCTACTACATTCAACGGTAATACCAGCATAGTTGTTTTTCCTGTTGGGCCACAGCCCAACAGGTCTTTAATTTTGATTCTGGTATCTTTAACACTGTTTTAGCGTTAAAGTGTTCATGTGCGGAGTGTGTTTTACACGTCTTCTATCTTAGATGTGCATCTGTCACACTAAAATGCCATGTAGTTTCATTGTGTTGTGGAGATCGGGGCTATTGTTGAGAAGTAATTCGAAATGCAAAAGACTGCCAAAAAGTGATCAACTTAGAATCGAACCTATGACCTCATGGTTCAGAATTTATCAAACTAGCCACTCGATCACATAGATCACAGAATCCGGAGACTTCACTAAAAGTACATATATAATTAATAGGATATGAAATATTCTAAGCAAATTGATAACAATAAATATTAATAATCAATATCCAAAAACAGTTATATAACACGGCACATAAATTCTTATTTGCAAAATCGTAAAATTTGGGACTCAGGACTGGAAAATTTTGTAAAAGTTTGGCCCAGGTTCACAGCGCTAAAATACTCGTACCAAAAATATTCAACGACAACTAAACAATTTTGATCTGTGGTCTCCGTGGCGCAGAGTACATACTAGCGCATTGGTTTCTTAACCAAATGTTGGCTGGATCAAGCCCAAGCGGAGACAACTTTTTTTTAAATTGTACGCAATATTCGCTAAGTCGCGCAATATTCGCTAAGTCGATTTGTTAAAATAGGTAGTTAAAAGATATTTTGTATGGAAGATAAATCAAGTAAATAAGTTAATGCTGTAGCTGGCCCAACAGGTTTACGATGGCTTCTGGCCAATGTGCTTAAAAATGAACGCTTAATGCTTACTGAATGCTTTTGCCGCAGATTAGGCTTGTTATAGATGCGTTTACTAAGTGGCCTGAAGTTTTTGCCGTGGCCAACACAATGGCAGAAACTATAGTAGATTTGTTTATAAAACAAATAGTATTACGTTTTGGTGCCCCACGCGAATTGTTATCAGATAGAGGCGCTAACTTTTTATCAGACTTAGTTGTTTCAATTCGTAAACTAATGAGAACTGAGAAGATAAATACAACAGCATACGCACCTCAAACGAAAGGGATAGTTGAGAGATGGAATCGAACCTTACTAGATATGCTCTCTATGTACACCTCTGCACATCAGACCGACTGGGATGAATACTTACCGTACTGTGCTTTTGCTTATAGAACTAGCACGCACGAAACTACCGACGAGTCACCATACTTCCTTCTTTTTGGTCGCGATCCGATGTTACCGTTAGACACAATTTTGCTAGCACCAGAGTTTACATATGATGAAACAGACGACTATAAACGTGCCGTAGCCATCAAACTGAAAAAAGCATGGCATACCGCAAAAGAAACTATAGAAAAAGCGCAGCAACGGCAGAAAAAATATTACGATAGAGGGTCAAAAGTACCTAAGTTTCACATTGGTCATAGGATTTATCTGTATATACCTGCTATTTCTAGACCATCTCAAACAGCCGAACCCCAATGTAAGCCAGGGCCACCAAAATTAACGCTGAAGCTAGCAAAGCTATGGTGTGGTCCTTACAGGATATTAGACGTATCATTTCCGAATGTAAAAATCGCACCCATAGATAATCCAACAAAGGAACCGAAATGGGTTCATGTTAACAGAATAAAACCGTGTTATGACCTTCATGTGCCGAACATGCGTGGCCCAGAGCAGCAGTCAAATAAGGCTAACTTAGATGCAGCAGTTGATATGAAAGTGAAGGCTACAACAGACTCAAGCAAATCATTTCAGGAGACGAAATCACCTCAGACCACATCTTCTAGATACAATTTAAGAGCTAGAAGAAATTGAATAATGTACGATAACGCCTATAGTATTTACGTACGTTAACTGGCTATTTGTATATATGTTGCACAACTTAATATACCTAATGAAACTCTACCTCTATGCCATCTTAGAGTATACACATTACTTAATGAATAACGCCACAAAAGCAAATCTCAGAACGTAAAGAAAATAACTGTACATAACGCTGAACTAGAGCAGTTGCTAAAGTACACTTGCGATCGTGATATTAGTGTAGATATATTCGATAGCTGTACAATTGCTAATCACAGCTAAGCTTTCTGTCCATGATGTACAGTAGTATGTATATTACACTATATTTTCTATATGTATATTCAGTAAAATATTAGACCAGTATTGCAACACATAGTAAGACAACATTAGACTAATTTAGATCTTTTTACTTTAGACGGATGCACTGGAGACGGAGCTCGTTATGATGCGTGATACGTCCTTAGACTCAAACTCGGAGCCAACGGCAGCGTCAGAGGCCAGGAAATTTAAGACGGGCCGGAGAGAATCGGCGGACCTGCCACTGGTTAGCCCAGCGTTCTCTGGCGTAGATTTAGACTTGCCAGACTCAAGTGAGCCCGTGAACCCACCACCGGCGGCTTCAGGCTATATCGAGCTGCCAGTTGCTCTTGTGCAACAGGTACAGCCGATGGTGCACCAACAGGCACTGACCGCTGGTAACCAGGTTCCAGTGACTTTTGACAATCAACTACCCTGAGTTCGTAACAAATCGCAGTGAAAATTCTGCGGTTGGCTCCGTTCTTGAGCAAGCACCCTAAAGATAAAAATCAGCTAGACAGTAGGATAGCAAGTTTCTTGCCAATAATCTCAAACCTCCAGACCACCTCTATCACTATTCAACAACAAATACGAGCTGAAGATTGGCGGTAAAACTTTCTACAGTATAATACAGGCATACGGATATATATTATGTGTGCAAATGGGAATGAAAAAACAGTGCTAATGAGCTCTTAGACCAGCTCTACGTAAACAAGCCCCCAGGCTGTCACATATTTTTTGACCGGCAAAAAACGGTTTCTTTGAGCCGCCACCCGCTCACTGGGTCTTTGATCGAGAACACGTCATTACAGCTATCAATAGTTTTGAAATTGGAGGCATATCCAGAGCTTCAATCGGTTTTAGAGGCCACTTAGCCGGCAGTCTTGGCCGATTGTTTTACGTAAGACTTCTGGCTAGCCACGGGCCACTCTGAGAGAGAACTTGCCCTCCTCCCGCCACAACGGTGGAGGAAGAAAAATCCTACCGGACAACATTTAATGAGTACATTGCACGATTTAAGGAGTTGAAGATTTGGTATGCAATTTGCAACTGTATCTTGCACAGTGGGCAGAGTACCTGTATGACAACAATAGCATGCCCCTTATACTGTGCTGACTCTGGGCGTCGCAGCATCTTGTCGCTACTTGTCAGAAAATAGAGTCGGGCTCAGTAATTTACAAAGTTGACATGCGACTGTGTAATATCCCTGAGCTTGTGCACGGTTTCGACTTGAGCTTGTATGACTATGTCGTCATCCAGACCGGTCAAGCAGACCTGGACACAGACAAGCGCAGCTTAGAAGTTGCCTTTGATCAGATCTTCTACATGCTTAAAGGCGCCACCGATACAATCTTCGTTGGACCTATCCCGTTCCCGGTCGAACAGGCGTCCAGCCGTCGTCAATTCACCAAATGGCTGGAGCAGTCAACGCAAAAAGCAGGTTTCGCCTTTATTAACTTTAAGAGCCTAGAATCTTCGCCATTTCAACCTGAGCAAGGAACGTATTCAGGTTAGCTTGTTTGAAGGCAATGGTCGGTATCTCGCGATTACGGGGAACGCTGAGGTTCCAGAGTATTGGTCAAGAACTCTACCCAAAAGCTACGGTAAGTGCAAGCGTTACATTAGCCAAGCCGGATTCAGACCAGGCTATTGCAGGAAAGCTTCAGCTACAGACAGAATTCTTATCGTAACGAGAAAAAACGCGGGCGAACTGAAAGAGAACAGACGCAATCGTTTCAGTAAGAGAAGCAACAGCTGAGAGAACAGAGCTGTAGCGGGCTGACAAAGGCGCCGCTGCTGAAATTAGGGTTCGAAAGTTGCCACGAATTGGGAAGACCCTGCACCTCAGCCGTTTCGACCCCCGGAACCATCATAGCAGCACAAAGCGGTAAAAACAATGCCAGTCCTTGAGTGCCAAGCGACCCAGACAGATACCGACCAGCCACCCCCTCAGACAATACAACCTGCCGATGAGATGTAATCTGCCTGCTGTTCCCAATGTGCAACCAGTTCAGAGTTTTAACACTCAAACAGCAGCACCTCTACCAAAACCTACACCGGATACGGGAATCGTTCCAGCACCCCCCGGATTCCAGATACCCGGCCATTTGGCACCAACAGACGTACCCGACGACACAGTACGCCGCTAATCAACAACCAATGGGACACCAACAAAAAATGTCAACAGTCAGCAACAACCGGCGACCATGTTCCCAGCGAGCCAGCCCGCGCAAACGAACGCTAACCCCACAACGACCAAGATGCCCACTGTTTACCAGCAGTGTCAAACCCCCCTGTCCTGCAACTTCCACGATGGCATACATCAACCCCCAAGAGGCGCAATACCCCTACCCCCAGTAGCGTCTCAACCAGCAATCCCGGCTATACAGGCCAAGAGCAGCAAGCCCGTCAGCACTGTTGGTGGAAGAATAAATTAATTGTTTAAGTTACTTGCTATAAGTTATTTGTGACTGTTATTATTTTTACAGACTTGAGTTACATTAGAAAGTGTTTTTATACAAGTTTTCAGCTGACTGTAGTTAGGCTTCACTTCATTACAATTCGAATATGTTAACCCAAT
>JASANF010020584.1:0-36111 GCA_030248245.1 Trissonchulus sp. WLG1_4 | reverse complement strand
GAATTAGAGAATTTCTTGCGTTTTCTTTCTTTTTCGTTTTCTTGGAAAATTAAGTGGGCTTATTTGAAAGTGTAGTGATTGATGAAGCTTAGTAAGTTTCAAGTTGCTGCTACTAATTTACCAATCTCCAAGGTCAATATGTTTTGTTGTTAAGTTTTTGCCCTGTGTTCCTATTTTTTCTCCGGCTCTGATTAATCTCGCTTTATTTATTTCATTAATTTGTAATTTGAAGTTGTTGTCTATTTGTTTTTATATTTAAAATAAATTGACTAGATTAGATTCACTGGATTTATTACAGTAACACAACATAAGATTTATGAGAGTTTATGAAACTTCGTAGAACAACTGAACTGTCACATCTGCATTTGTTTGCATAATTTTATAAATTTAAGTTAGGTAATTTTATGTTGAGTTAAGTAAAAAATTAATATAGTTAATCTAATCCAGTTTATTAAATATGAGAAAAACTGTGGAAATTTCTTATGTAGGAATGTGAAGGTTTTAGGGTCTAGATTCCAAGTCCGAACCGAAGTGTCTCCGTCCTAGGCTAAAAGATAGGGCCTTAGCTCGCTCACTACCCCAAAAACTACCCAAACCCCATAAAAGTACGTAAAATATCAAACGACTAGAAAAACATCAGGAAAACACAGAAAATACCGTAGAAATAGGTTTATTGGCAAAGAAAACAAGGCATGGGGCAGATATAGGCAATTTGGGGCAATACACAATACAAACGCAACCCAACAGGGCAAAAACCAGACCGACCGTCGTGAAGTTCGTGGCTACACCAATTATCTCTAAGCCAAAGGCGTAGCGAAGTCTACTCACACTTTGTAAATAGGTTGACCGTATGTTCAAATGTTTTGAATAGAAAGACAATAGAACTAGTTTTAAAGCCTATTCACATTTGTAACACATACTTCACAGGAATACACAGTTAACTTTATATTTCTTCAATTACTAAAACTTTAGGTAGTTCCAAAGACTATATTGTTTCACTTAGATTACATTTAAGAAAAAATTTTTAAAAAAAGATTGCCAAATATTCAGCAGCTTCTTTGTTCAAGTGGTCATTAATGCAACTAAAACCTCGAAGACTGAATATCCCAGCAGCATGACAGACTACCAATCCATTAAGTTAGCACATTTTTTAAAGTTACAACCTGAGATGTCCAAAATTTTTTTCAGTTTCTTTCTTTTTATTTTTCTTGTCAAAGAAACTCTTAAAATTTTCTTTCTTTTTCTTTTTCTTCAAGAAAATGCAAGATATCTTTTTCTTGTCTTTTTCTTGTCTTTAAATAATGACCTAGCTGTAGCATATACGCGGCGGCTAGCCGCCGCGTAAAAATTACATCAACTAGAAGAAAATATAAGACTGACAACTTATATTCAAGAGCTATGGGTTTAAATCACGCTGAAAAAAGTTGTAGCGCAAAGTTCTAGTTATTAATGCCATTAAACTTCTCGCGCACAGCTTAAGAATGATCCAGCGTAGCACACAAACATTGAGTCATGGCATAACTTAATCTAGAGTTAAGCCAAATGATTTTATATAAATACAGTACATAATTGGGTGTCGGTCAACTTAAATTTAATAACTAAAAGTAGTTTTTTAAATTCAGCGCAGCCTTAGGTCTGAAATAATATTGTCATAAAAGTCAAAGATGCTAATTGCAATGTTTTGACTATAAAAGGCTATAAAAATGGTAAAAATTTGACAATATGCTGAGTTAATTCAAATTGCAAACAAACTAAGCTACACAATAGGTCAGTACTGCAACTTTAGTTTTCATGTTTTGAAAACAGAAGATACGCCGTCTTTTCGATAGGTCTTTATGCTGTTTTTTGCAACGTATGTAAATTTGTCCGTATTTTGACTTAGACTGGACACGCTTGTAACCTCGTACACGCTAAGCTGACTAAGATTTTGATGTTTTTGGGGCTAATTTTGGACCTTGAACACAAATCCGAGGTGCATTTTTGCCTAGAACCCTTATGTATCCCATATGATTCCCACAGAGTACCCCCCGTCGTGAAGGGGCCACGAGGTCCTTAGGGTTCAAATGTTTGAAATTGAGATTTCGAAGTTTCTAGGTATAATTTGAGCTTCTGAACACCAATAGAAGGTCCTTTGCATAGTCTAGAGGCTCCTTTGCCTAGTATAGAGGGTCTCTTAATCAGCCGGCAACCCGTTGTACCCACTGGACATGTTTTAAGTTAAATGTTGAAAATGACCAACTGAATTCCGAAGCAAACGAGTCTTCCTAAATTTTTTATGGTTCTGTGGCATAGTCTTTAGTTTGTGGCATACAAAAAACTTATGAATATAGTGATAAACATGTATCATCCACAGCCAGGTGATAATTCCATAAATGCAGTGACCCATTTTTTAGACAGATCTATGCAGTATGCACTATGAGTAAAGAGACTAGAGAATTTCCTTAAACTACACCACAAAACAGCAAGTGAATTTTTATTTGGTCTGAAATTCTAATGTTACCACTACCAGGTCTAGCTACCACTTTGGCTTAGTGAAATGTAAGCCAATAGAGTAGCTAGTTTTAAACTTCAGATTTTATCAATGGTCAAAACATCATTGTAGTCAGTTTTGCGTCTTGTTTCGAAATATTGTAGCCATTTAATTCCTCCTGTACAGATTAAAACAGAGCCTTTAAAATAATCTCTGGTAAAATACGGATGATGATTATGATTCTGGAACTACCACCTTTTTAAACAAGACTCAAAACTGTCTACTATCACGTTTTAATCAGTAATAAAATTCCACGTTAAGACTGATCTCTCCATTGGTTGAATAAGCCAACGCGGTAGCTACTTTCCGGCCAACGTTCGTCACTTTTCGCGAACGACGAAGCTCGTCGTACGCCGACAAACAGGGAACTTTTTTGCATAGTACTGTATGTAGTCTTAATAATGGTATTTTACAGTTTACACCAAAGAAACAATGGGTTTATTTGATGTAGTTTAAGAAAATCATAGTCTTTTTACTCATGGTGTATATTTCTGAAAAATGGATCACTGCGACTATAAAACTACCACCGTAATCACAATGTCATTTTGAAACAACAGTTTATTTGTCATTTGCAATTTTAGAATCGATGTTTGTAATTGTTTGAAAGCTCGAAAGCGTTGAAAGTTAAGGGGGCGCTCCGGGAATCAAGGATTTGGGCCGTATTTTTTAAAAACAGCCAAAATGACCTATCATTCTTGAATAAAAGTTGCCCAAAATACTATTTCTGATGTTTTGACGTGCATATCTCCATAGCAAAAAAATTGGAAAAAATTGGACAATTTACTGATTTTATTCGACTTTTTCACAAATTCAGCAAGTAAGCCAGTGCATCAACGCTTTTTGAGGTTTTCCAAACAGACGATACGTAAATTTTATTAGTCGTAATGAAAAATTAAAACAATTTTATTGCGTTCTGTGCAAAAAAATCGCACAAGAAACCATTTTCAGAAGCAGCAGACTCAAATATAGGCTGTGTGAATACAAAACCAATTTTTTGGCATTCGATTATAAAATGCTGGTAAGATATTTTTCCACAAAATTTTGCACAATTATAGTCTTAGGCTCTGCGCAGTTGAAAAATCTTTTAGTTTTTTAAAATAAAGCTTAGAAATATTTTTATATGAAATTTATTGCTCAGAGTTCGACTTTGAAAACACATAATGACATTTTTTATCCAAATCCGACATAAATGTTAAAAACCAAAATAATGTTCAACTACAGAAGCACATAAGCTACAATTTGTTATATAAAGTGTGACAATACGCAAAGTATAAGCAGAGTTATCGTTTGCCGAAAATTCAGTCACGTTTGGTGCTCTGGGAGTCACGTGACATAATCACGTGATTTGAAATTTTGCCTCCAGTGTTCCTTTGTGCCATACTACATATATGTATAGTAAAGTTTGACATTTGTTAACTTTTTCGCCAATTTTCGATGTAACCCCCGATTCCCGGAGCGCCCCCTTAACAAATAATTGCATTATTGGCTGAGGCTTTTTGGAGGACTACCTACAGGCCAGCTTGTAGTGCGCACATATATATTTAATTTTTCAGTATATATTGTATTGTTTCTTTTTCTTTTCGACCTGGCGACCTGCACCCGTATTCATAAAAGCGCAAGCTCGGCTTTTTATCCGAGCTTTGAGCAAGCCCGGCTTAAAATCTCTGCTTTTCGTATTCATAAAACCAAGCTCGGCTTTTTATCCAGGCTTTTTGGTATTCATAAAAGCTGGGATAAAAAGCCGGGCTTATGGTATTCATAAAAATCAAGCTCAGATTATAATCCCGGCTTTCACACATATTTTATTGATTTTTTCATTAAGACTAAAAAGCTCGGATAAAAAGCCAGGCTTGAACAAGCCTGGGTTTAACAAAAAGCTCGGATAAAAATCCAAGCTTGCGCATAAGCCTAGCTTTTTATCCCGGCTTTTTCAAGCCAGACTTATGGCTAAAAAGCCGAGCTTTTTATCCCGACTTTTATGAATACCGGCCCTGGAGCCTGTTTCAATAAACTCACAGGCGCCCAATTGGGGTTAAATGCAATTGGGGGGGAAAATAGTGGACCTATTTTTTGAGTAGAGCACCTTGGGGGAAGCATTTTTGCTTTCAAGAACCCCTATTTCATTTTTTGGATTTTCTGAGATCAGGGTTGGCGCGATAGCGCCCAACCCTATAATAGGAAAATTTAGCACTATTGCGGATTTTGAGAATTTGATCTTTTTGTAGCTCAAAATATAGAAGAGCTTTTTACACGAAATTTTGTGTGTGTACACCCCTTGGCAATACCTAAGTGCTGGCAAAATTTCAGCCGGATCGGTCAAGTATTTTCTGAGATACCCCCGGGGACCCCCCAAAATTCACGGACTTTCGCTCTTTTTTTTCCCAGAACTCTTCTCGCCGGTAGTTCATCCGAGCGACACCTTTTTTGATTTTTTACATTTCGTATAGCCTGCAATAGACACGGGAAAAATGGATTTGCTCGGGTGTTTCCGTGAGAGGCTGTGCTGGGAGGGGGAAACCCCTTTTTTGGGGTCCAAAAAATGACTAAGTACGAAAAAGTTTAGCACACTTTTTCAGAAGTTGCGCAAAACGGCCAGTCATGATCTTTTGCATGTGAGGTGGTACAGTAGAAACTAACATGGGCTTTTTTTGAATTTCGGCCTATAAGCCCCAGGGCATGCCCATACCCGCCGCCACGTGTATTACGGGGGTAGGTTCGCTACGGGCAGTGGAGCTATCATGGTTATAGCTGGAGGTCTGTCGTTTTGTATACGAATATAAACCCATATGCTGTGCATTCACTGGTATTATCACTTTCTTGCTCAGATGTTGAATAGTCCCCTAGACGGTACCCCCCTGTTGGCTGTTTGTCATGTACGTATGCGCGTACGTATCTTCACAGTAGAATAATTAGGTTTGCTGTTTGTTTTTCATAATAGTTGAAGTTTTTTCGTGTAATATGGATTGTGGAATTGTAGTAAAGAAAAATGCCCTTGTCGGGCGGCTCCTTGGGTAGAATAGGTTACTGTCTGTCTAAAGCGGAAAAATACTTAGGCTGAGCTTGTAAAAGCATTGGTACAAGACTTTATTAACGAGAATATGCAATTCGTGTGAGCTCGTCAAATAGGTGGACTAGGTATACCTGTTGAGAATAGGAATATGATCTTCGTAGGGCAGACACTGTTTTCCGCACCCTTTTCGCGCGAACTTACAGCCCGTTCTGGGTTTGTTTCAGTTGTATTTTCATATTATTATTATTATTGTTGTAAAGTATATATGCTTGATAAAAAGGTTCTGTGAGATAACTGCAGATCTTATCCAGATCATTAACTGATCGTTTGATCGAAATATATGTATATGTACGTAGTAAGCATCTTACTTCATTCGACTTACTTCATTCGATCATATTTAAATTATGCATATTGTGTTAGATGTGTGTAAGCTACAGTAGGAACAAATCCATAATCTGAGAGTCCATAATCGAAAAACAAGAGCTGACAAGAAACTGCGACCTAAATTGACCCATTTATGTCGTGCAAAATACATTGGTGCGAGGTAGGGTTTTCAGCGTCCTTGTCAGCCGAGAACCTTAGCAATCCCTGACCGATTGTTTGCACACCCCCGAATTAGTTCAGCCGGTCAGCCAACAGTCGACATTTCAGCTAATATTATTATGAGTGCCCGCTGTAACGTTTTTGCCATTTGCCAATGTTGAGTTAGTGTAAAAAACGCCTCTATGTTACATGAGCACATGATATAATTTAGCTGAAGGTCGCGCGAATAGGGTGCGGAAAACAGTGTCTGCCCTACGAAGATCATATTCCTATTCTCAGCAGGTATACCTAGTCCATCTACTTTAACGAGCTCACACGAATTGCATATTCTCGTTAATAAAGTCTTGCACCAATGCTTTTACAAGCTCAGCCTAAGTATTTTTCCGCTTTAGACAGACAGTACCCTATTCTACCCAAGGAGCCGCCCGACAAGGGCATTTTTCTTTACTAGTACGACCCCCCGGAATCTGAACCCTCAGCGAGGGACGTTTTCGCAATTTTTTTCCGAAGCTCTTGTTTTTTTCCGTTCTAATCGTGTCTAAATGGTGTCAGATTATTGTTTACAATTTTTTAGAATCAAAACAAAGGCTCTTTCACCGGGTTCCTGCCGAAAAATTGGCCAAATTCGCCAGAAACGTCCAATTTTTGACCAAATTCAAACTTGGCCTTAATTTAGGCTTGGGCTTAGGCTTAGGCTTAGGGCTTAGGCTTAGTATGGGGCTTAGGCTTAGGCTTAGTATCAGGCTTAGGCTTAGGCTTAGGTTCAGGCTTAGGCTTAAGGCTCAGGCTTAGGCAATAAAAAATCGAAATTTTCAGAAAAAATCCTGCCAGCTTAGCCTAGAGAATCCTGCCAACTAAGCCTAGACGATGCCTTAAAACATCATAACGCACTCAAAACTATCCAAAAACAAAGATAATAGCCATTTTTGGCTTCGAGATTTGGCCTACGTTCACTCCCAAAAACACTGAAAATGCAATTTTTTAGGGGTCATAGTTCAGAAAATCCAAATTTGTGGATAGGGCTTCTATTACAAAAAATGCTTATCTCAAGGTGCTCTACTCAAAAAAATAGGTCCACTATTTCCCCCCCCCCCAACTGCACTTGATCCCACAATTGTGACAAATTTGGCTGCAAAATCTGGTGATTCGCAATGAAATTATACGTGTATTCATTACGAATCACCTGATTTAGTACTGACAAATCTCACAATTGTGAGCCTGTGTGATTTTTTTGAAACGGGGCCCTGGCGGTATGGTGGGTTGGGGAGCGTACAAAAGTAACGATAAAACAGATATAACAGGCGAAAAAATTTTATTTTTATACGTATATCATGACGTATCGCGTCACTAATACTTGATTGAACAAAAACGTACAGAAAAACTACAACAGAACGAAAGCGCTACAGCTTCAGGTAGTCACCTCAACGTCGTTTCGGAAAAAAATTCGGTCTATGGGGGGCACTCTATTTGAAACGGAGAGAGGACGGGGGGCACTCTATTTGAAACGGAGAGAGGACAACAGACCAAGTGCCCTCCCTCCCACCCCAACTAAAAATGTATCAGATACACTATATATACGGCCGTACCTAGATCCTAAATACCGAAAAATTGTTCAAAATTAGTTTAAAACGCGTTCAAAACGAGTCCAAAATTCCTGCCTGCAAGCGAGCGCTGAAAAGCAAAACGTTCAAAACTAGTTTAAAAAACGTTCAAAAGCCGTTCAAAACCAGTCCAAAACGAGTTCAAAATTAGTCAGCGTGTGTTTAAAACGCGTCCAAAACTAGTTTAAAACGAGTTCAAATTTCGTTCAAAAGGAGTTCAAATTTCATTCAAACTTGCGCTGGAAATATTTTGAACCCGTTCAAAACTAGTTTTGAATGAGTTTAAATCCAGTTTAAAAACGTTCAAAACCAGTCCAAAAATATTCAAATAACGTTCAAAAAACATTCAAAACGAGTCCAAAGTTGCTTGTCTAAATTTCGCCCAAAATATTTTGAACCAGTTTTGAACATTTTTTAAACTAGTTTTGAACAGAAAATCCTTCCTGTGGTAGCGTAACCAGTAGCGTAACCAGAATGCCAAGCCAAATTGAGGGAGGGGCTAACGTGCCTTTTTGCCCGAAACATTTATCGAAGTTTGTCTAGGGGGGGGGCGTGCTACGTAGATTATTAGATTCTACGTAGCACGATCACGATGCAACGTACGTATACGGGGCCCAAATTATATATACGGGGCAATTTATATTGATGAAGGTGGCCAAAACCGCTGAGAGGTGAGGGATCACTGGCCCCCGGGACTCCCCTGGCTACGCCACTCATTACCGCTAGGCTGAACGAATCGCCGCTAGGCCGAAACTTCGCCAGTAGGCCGAATCGCGGATGGATCGCCGCCAGGCCGCAAAGAAATACAAATGAATACAAATTTATTGAGTACAATTTTAAAAAATGTACATTATCCTACATCAACCATTATAGTTTAGTTATTATTTAAGAAAAAATTGGCCGATTGGATCATAATCGTCCAACTTTTTATTATTCATTATATATTCAAAGTTATGCTTAATTTAGGCTTAGGTAGGGACCAGAGCCTTATTAAAAGTGTAGCATATGCCTAAGTATTTTGAATTTTGGATTTTTGTGTAACCCAGATGCACAAGGTGCTATTTTTACGCTGCGCCTTTGCCTCAAAAGCATCTTACCGACAGCGCACTTGAAACGACGAGCTGAAAACGTGAAATTAGGGTTTTTCCCTATACCCATATACCGAACCCGAAGTTCCACTATCAGTGTGGGGTGGGTTTTTCCTCATTAGCTTTGTCAATACAACATTCAACATAGTGTTGAAAAATTCTCTTGTTTGTTCACGTATGTACATCTTATCATTATCAGCGCGAAACGTCGTGACGTACTACGTTTGCAGTGCTTATCAGCACCCGAAAATTGTTACACACAGCGACCTTTGAACTTTCAGGACACTAAACGTTTCATCAGACTGGTATGTTTCATATTTAACCGGCTTGCGGCTGTGTTTTGGTTTGCAGAAAAATGTTGAAAGTGGGACCGGCCAAACTGAACTGCACTCGTTGCCTTCAGCAGGATATAAAGCAAATTTTGATTTTATTGCGAAAACTTTCGAGCAAGGATGCTGCTAAAACAATTTTTGCCCCAGACGATTTTGCACGACGTCATATTGGGCCCTCCGAAAGCGACATTAAGCTCATGTTGGGCAGTGTAGGCTGTCGAGTAAGTTAATTAAAATTTAATTAATGCGTAGATAAATAAAGTATATTTTTTTGGCTGGCTTGAATACACAAACTGATCGTTGGTGTCTGGTGTGTTGTGACCGCATCAGAACAGGTGAAGAATTGGGAAAATGCAGTCCTGCGTTCCGCAATATTTTGACATTTGGCATTTTTCATGATATTCAAGCAATTTTTATTCCTGAAATCGTCGAAAAAATGGTCTAAATCGGAGCATATTGCCAAAAAAATTAAAAATTGGGTCAGTTTTTGGAGAGCGGGGGCGCGGGGCGCGGGGGGATCAAAAATCAGTCGACTCGGAAGAGGGAGAAGTCCCACCAAGGAGGGAGGTGTACCCTTTTGGTTTTATTTTCTTTTCTGCTGTTACATATTGTATGCTATTGCTGATTTTTGGGAAATCCACACACACACACACACACACACTGACACTACGCACAGCCACAGTTAGGGTTTTTCCTTAAAATTTAAGTGAACTTTCAACTTAGTTGTAATAAATTTTTAAATATAGTCAGTTTTTATATTTGATAATTTGTTGCACTTTCAGACATTGGACGAACTCAGTTCCCAAATCGTTCCCGAAGATATTCAAACTAAGGAGCCACTGCATTTCAATGGAGGGGCAGGTATGTACGGAATGGTAGCTCGCATGAACGGGTTTGTTTTCAATCAAACTAGTTGGTTTGTGTAAATATTCTATTTTCAGCTTGTTGAGTTTTGTGTCACCAATTTATGTTTTCACTATCGTGCAAAACCGAAGTATTTTGAGGCTATTTATCGGCCGTCTTTGACACAGGTTTAGTGGAATCAGTTATTCACAGGATAGAGCTAATTTACTAACTGTTGACTCTTGTTTTTGCGTGCGAAACTTCTATATATAGCTCATTGCTGTGCAAATATATTGTTTTCATTTTATTGCTTATTTGTCATTACTACAGTACGTATGAATTACAAAAAGCTTACGTTTTGTGCCAGATGAATAAATTTGGTTAGTCAGTCTTTTTTTCACTTATATATTATAATCCGGCTCACCTGTGATTAAGTGTGAACTGAAATTGGGAACAAATTGTATATACTTACTTTTTCTGATTTACTTTGTAAGTTATTTTAGATGAAGCTCAGGTCTTGAACGAACTACGAGCTTTGGCCAAGGAAAATAAGACATGGAAGTCGTATATTGGTCTGGGCTACTATAACTGCGTTGTGCCTATGGCTATTCAACGGAATATATTTGAAAACTCAGGATGGTAATAAATATAACCTTAAAGAGGCATAATTGCAGTCCTTCTAAAGATCGGGGACTCAGACCAGGCCAGGATGGGTCCTAAAAATCTAAGAAAACTATGTTATTTTAAAATTATTGTGTATTTTTGGTTGATGAGGAGGGGAGAGTTCTTGACATTTGGCCGTAAAGTCTCACTGTATTTCTAAAATTTCTGGACTCCGTGGTGCACGTATTTTATTTTCGTGCTTTTAACAGCTTCCGAAAGGTATGGCTTTGACAGGTGATTGTTGATTTCAGGTCGTGTCACAAAGCGTAAAGATGTTGAAATAATTATTATTGTCGAATTTTGTGTTAAAAAAATATTATTGTAGAATTATATTATGTCTACTGCTTAGTTTTTTGCAGGGTAACTCAATACACGCCGTATCAGCCGGAAATCGCACAGGGTCGTTTGGAAAGCTTGATGAATTTCCAGACTCTAGTTGCCGACATCACTGGCTTGACTATTGCCAATGCGTCGCTGTTGGATGAGGCTACAGCCTGCTCAGAAGCCATGACATTAGCTTGCCGGTAGCAAATCCGTTAATACATAAGCTGAGGGAGTACGGAGGGGAGGGTCAAGAAATTATGTAGAAAAGGGGTAATACAAACCTTAAAATATATATTTTGCAAATTATATTAACGCAAAGCAAAATAGCAAGATGGTTTTATTTTTAATGGGTATATAAAGGTGATTAAGATGCTAGGTGACATTGATGCCTGTCTTTATAAAAGCTAGACTGCTATTGGTTGCAAAAGAGACCCGGAACAAATGGCTGATTTCAGATTAATTCTAATTTCTGTGGGATTAGGTGTGGATCAATTGTGCTGGCAGAAGCTAGTTACTCCTATATTACATCTTTAACTTTAATTACTTATATATTTTTTATTTTAGACATCGCAAACGAAACGTTTTCTACATCGACTCCGCTGTGTTTCCTCAAACTATTGCAGTCATGCAGACCAGAGCCAAGTGAGTTTCTTTATTATGTTGTAAAGTTATAATTAAGTGTTCTAATTTGCCGTAGTCGTTTATGTGGCATTATTGTAAGCTATTTTGACTTGCACTTTTTTGTCTCATTGACCTTATATGTGATTTTTGGTATATTTTTGTACTCGTTAGTTGTCGGGGGTACATACTGTGTCAAGAAAAATAGTTAAACATTATAATATTTGTTGCCAGTCTAAAAAAATTGCGTGCTGGTTCCTATTGGCTCGATTAACAGGCCAATTGACCGATTAGCATATTATTACTTTGCTCAAGCCACTTTCGTATAATACAATCCTATGGCGCGGAGATAAGAGAAAAGAAATTGATAGAATAGCTCCAACTAATTTAAACTTGTAACTTTTAGGACAATATTATAGTTGTTTGTTTTGTTTGAAAATTTTTAAACAAGCATCAACTAATGTGTTTAGGCCGGCTTAGATTTTGAAAAATTTTCTAAGTTCTTTGTAAGACTGTCTTATTCCTGTTTTTGAACCAGATGTTAAAATCTGTTGAGGCCTATTCCTTTGCCGGCCTAATGGTAGTTTTTGAAAATGCATTCTCTGAGCGTTCATGTCAAGCAAATCTTTAGTGTGATGCTTTCAGGCAGACTAACATCGGAAGTATATAACTTTTTTGAATTATTTTTTAGACCATTGGATATTGAACTGAAAATTATGTCGACAGAAGAAATGGATTTTGAACAAGGAGAAGCTGCAGGGGTGCTGGTGCAGTATCCCGACTCAGACGGCCGTGTCCGGGATTACTCAGAATTCTTCGATACGGCTCGCAAAAATGGGGTACTCTAGCTTGTTTACTGTTATCCGGCTTCGAATTCTCGGCTCTTATCAGCTCTGATTTTAATTTTATTCAAGTTTTTTATTCAGATGTTCTGACCGAAATAAATGTAGCTTGCCCAGTGTTGGGTCACATGTATTGCATTAGCTAGTATAGAGGGCATTGATTAGTAAAGTAGGGAATACTGTCCAAGCGTGTTACTACTCTAAAAAACTTATTTCAGCAAAGTATCAACTATGCTCAACTTTACTCAAACAAGAGTGTTCACAAATTTCCATATTATGAATTGTCTTTTCATTCAGACGTTTATTATACCTTTTACTATACAACCCTTATTTTTTACTAGTATTTTTAATTGTAGCTAATCACAGTTTGTGCGGCCGATCCAATGGCCTGTGCCATATTGAAGCCACCGGGGGAGTTGGGCGCAGACATAGCTTGTGGCTCAATGCAGCGTTTTGGAGTCCCAGTGAACTTTGGAGGTCCACATGCTGCCTACTTTGCCGTAAACGCCGAGGCTTATGCCGGCAGTCTGATTCGACTTCTGCCCGGACGGATGGTTGGGCTGAGCAAGTAATGGGTTTATTGATTATTGATCAGCTTCAAGGCCAAGTTTAATTACGTGTTTTTGGTTTTTTACCATCCTCGCGGTTACAGAGGAGTTCGGAGACTACACAAAGTACACACCGTATATACTCAGCTTTCTCAAGGCCGATTGAACTGCCTTGTGGCGAATCAGCAGGCAGTAGGTGTGTTGTTCATGTGCCTGGCTGTGTGGAACCACAAAACAGTATTGCCTGTTGACGTGTACTTTTACTGACCTTGCATATTGTTTGGAAAAAGGAGACTATTTCGAATGGGATTGGGATTGCGGCACTTCACATTGTAAGTTCAAATTTATTAAATTATTGTTTGATATTTAATATTTTTGTTCAGAGACTCTTCGGGTAAGCAAGCATATCGGCTGGCCCTGCAAACTCGCGAACAGCATATCAGGCGGGACAAAGCTACATCCAATATCTGTACAGCGCAGGTGAGGGAGTTACAAGATGCCAATGTGAGTATCAGCTTACACAAAATTAAGTTGTTTCATTGTCTGCCATTTTTACATTTTTGTGAATAAATAATGGTCTGCTGTAGTGTATTACAAACGTCAAACACCTTAAAAAGACAAAAGTGTCATTTTATAATTTCGTCATAATATTATGATAATCAGTATTAGTGATCAAAAACTTACGGTACCAAATTCACAATCTACGAAGTACCCATTGGATAACTGAATCGAATAATGTCATTTTAATGTGGTTATCTAAAGCTTAAACTGCATGCTGGATTTTCAAACTTTATAGAAATCCGTAAGCCTGAGCACTTTTTGTCAGACTGTGTAGTTTGAGCCAACTATGATTATGTGCTATGCCGGTGCAATTCATGCATTGATTCGTATTTCAGGCACTGCTAGCAAATATGTCAGCAATGTACGCCGTCTACCACGGACCAGAGGGAATCCGCCGAATCGCCACCAACATTCATAAAGCAGCTAACATCTTAGCTTCCGGTATAGAAATTTGTATTTATTTTGGGAGGTTTCCATAAGGCCTACGACGTACTGGATGTTTTCATGGATGAAATTTTATTTGCAGGAATTTTCCATGGGTTATAGCTGTAGTATATTACCTGTTTGTAGTAGACATTGTGACGGCTTGAATTACTGTGGGTAAACATAAATTACTAGCGTTCGTCAATGGCCGTGAATGTACAACATTGCAATTAATGTAGGCAGGTAAAAAGAAGCCCAAAAATTTTGTTAACATTTTTTTACCAGATACTCTTATGGTCTTTAATTCAAGATTTGATAGCTGAGTCATTTAATTTGATAGAATAACTAAGGGGATGAGGGCTGCCAGTATAAGTGAAAATTATAGGTTCTCGGATTTGCCTGGCAAATATTTATAACCATCGAAAAGTGCACAAAATTTATGCGGGCTTGTCTGTGTACGCGTATTGCATGCCAAATGTCAGGACTCACGCTCTAGATTTTACTGACAAGTATGAACGTACCTTTGAAACCTGTACTTCCTTATTTGTCCCTACTCCCTGTTGGTCGTAGGACTTACGCTTAGGTTTGTTGTAACAGAACAGGCACCGGAAACTGTTAATTAGGTCCCGATTGGACCGTCGTCAAAACCTGGAAGCTGGAAGTCCCGATTTGACACTCAGCGAAGTGTTGACGCATCATGCATGCGTAGTGTGTGCTTGTGTTTTTTTTAATGACAATCCTAGGCTTCGATTTTTTAATCTTGCTGAAATAATCTAATTTATGTGCACCAGCTGTTTAAGATAAAAGTTTATTTGCTCTGGGCTGTGATAGAAAGTTTGTTATTGAAGCACATGTGTGAAATATTTTATACTGATAGTTGGTTGGTGTAGCGAACATGTATACGTATGTGTACATATGCACCACACCACGTCTAACGTTAAAATTACGTAATGTAAGATTATATACATTATATAAATATTCATTTTTGTTCCGGGAAGCGGGAAGCTAATAATTCCGTGGAAAGTTACATAAGTTATAGAATAGTTTGAATTTTTGTCAGTCCTATAGAAGGCCGGGCATAGTTTAAGTTTAAACCGGCCAAAATGGCATAGTTCAATAGATTATTTTTAGTATTTTGTTGGAACAAATATTTCCAAATTCATGTTTCACATTCTTGTTATTTTAACATTCAAGTTACTATATACGTACGTAAATTCTGTATTTATGCATTATTTATTCATTATTGTATACCCAGTTGTTTCATATTTTGATGATACCTAACTGAAAAGTTAACTCACCACTTAGATTTACGTATGTGGGCAGGAAGTAACTTCCTGTTGGGGAGGGGGCGCTGCTGAGGGCGGGGCAACTCTTCAGCCACTTTTGGTAAAGTGAGCCATCGTCTATAGTCTAGACTTTCTTGTGGGAGTGAGCCATCGTTATTATTAATGGTTGCAATTCGTTACTATAGCTCCTTCGCTAAAAGAAACAGAAAGTATTTACGGCACTACGTTGAATTGTACATAAGGATACAGCTACGTTTACGCTTCGGGTGTCTCTCAACACTCAACACCGACGTAATTTGTCCGTTTGAAATAACCTGCTCAGTATTAAAAAAGTTACCACTTTAACCACACATTTTTCCAAGGGCAATTTGTCTGATTTTCAGGTCTAGAAGAAAGGGGTCATACCGTATTGCACGATGGTTACTGGTTTGACACACTGAAAGTGCGACCCAGTGAACACCACAATCTTGACGCTATCAGGGCAAGAGCAAAGGAACACAAAGTCAACTTGAGATATTTCAAGGATGGACATGTATGGCTAAGTTAATGTAGGCTCACTGTTTACCATGCGTGGGCAGCTAGTCAATTCTGGGAGGTGAGCCAGCGGGGGGGGGGGGAGGATGCAGAGCAACTTTTCTGCCCATTTTCTTTTCGTGAGCCACCATATTTGCTTTGTGAACCCCCGATTTTGCCGTTGTGAGCTGCTTTCAAGCATATTTTTTGGGAGGTGAGGTTGCTGGTCCGGTTGGGCGGGGGGGGGGGGGGTGACCACGCCCATCTATGACTGTTACTAAAGTGCATGCTTAAGATAAATACGTAGGTTTTTATATTGTTTTGTGTTCGATACTGATCGGTTTGTTGCCGCCATGGGTTAGATGCTTTTTTTACCAATTTTCTGTGGCGGTAATTGGGAAATAAAGCGATAAGGAAATAAAGTCGATAAAGCTGCGTGCTGATAATGCTTTTTAAAAATATAAGTACTATACTTCATTTTTATACAGTAGCAGATGATATTCTGTTATTTTTATGTACCTGTATTATATAAGTTCTGTCTTGTTATGTAAACGGGAGTGTGGAGCTTCTTCACTTTGCATGCATATGCCTTGTGTCAAAATTTGCATAGTTACGAAATATCACGTGATTTATTGTATAGGTTTTCAAAAAATGGCTATGTTTTTCAGGTTGGAATTTCAGTTGACGAAACTGTACGCGTGGACGAACTGAAGCAACTTTTTGAAATATTTGATAATAAACAAGTAATCGTTGATATTAATGATTAATATAGATAGTAAGTACTTTGCAGTGGTATAGAATACTCTAAAAATGGTTTTTAGCAGTTGTGTGCTGTCACATCGTATAGAGCAAGTTAGTAATTCGTATGCATTGTTCTTCAAAGGTCACAATTACAAACCATAACGAAGTCCAAGACGTATCTTTCCGTGGCAGAGCGTGTAACTTACGCATTAGAACAAAATTTTGAATACACCATAATTTGAGACCCTAAATTCGCCAAGGAAAGGAAACATCGCGAATGCACGAAAAAAGATCATCTGCATACTTGATTTTTTATCCAAGACAGTAGCTATGTAGATATCAATTTAAACTGGTGCCATTTACCTTATTCTGATGGAATCGTTTTCAACCAGTACATTGACTTGATGGTTTATTGCTTTGAACATTGGCAGTTTGTTGACATGTTTAGTGAGAAATATTGGCTTTAAAAAGTTTTGGTGAATTTTGAGTATCCTCTCAGCAGTGCTTATTTTTTCCATTTCTGATGGTGCACAAATAGTTTAGGAGTGTGGATGTATTCATGTTTTAGAGCGTAGAGAAGTACGATGGCGTTGTGTCGAGACCGCTCTCTGATAAAGCATTAACTCGTGAAACTCCCTATTTGCAACATCCTGTGTTTAATAGGTCAGTGTTGATATCCACACTCAATTGATCGCTGAGTGTTGGTTCCTTAGATTATCCGTATGTTGTTGAGTCAAGTTTTTAGGGTTAAATACATCTACGCTGGGTTTTTTTGCGCAAAAACGTTCGCAATTGCGAAAAAACTGTGATGATTGCGAAAAAATGTGAAACCTTTTCGCAAAATTGCGAAAAAATTTTGACGCAGTGTAGGTCAACTCGTAAAGTCTATGCGCTGATTTTTGTGGTTTAGTCGGACGTCCTCAATTGACCAAATTTGGCCTAAAAATTGAAAATTTCTCCGACTTGTTCTGATCCCCTAGCCCGGACTCGTGCAACTTTGCGACTTGATGTTTCTAGTGATTGTACATGGGACACATTTTCTTCCATGTATCATCAGACCGACTGCATGTAACACTAATAGACAGTATAATAGGGGTCGGAGGCGGCATAATTAAGAAAAGAACCGTTTCAAAATGTTAGCATTTTCAGGCCTAACTTGGTCATTGGCCAGGTCTTCTGAAATTTCTTTATGGCTGAACATCGATTGTAACCATTGTGAAAAATTACACAAAATTCTCAGGACGGCTCCATAAATTTAAATAAAAATGTCAAAATCGTTGCTTTTTGGCCAAAAAGGTAAAAATTGCGTCAGTCTTAATACTGTATAGACGTAATAATGTTTTATTAACATTTGAATGTAAAATCTACTGCATTAAGTAACAAAAGCAAGTCTGCGAAAAAAATTGATTTTGCGAAAAATATTTCAAGCTTTTCGCAAAATTGCGAAAATTTGCCAGCGAAAAAAAACCCAGCCACCAATCTAATTTGCGTCAATATATACTTTTGAAAAATTAATATATATTTTAAGGTTTGTCCCTTTTTCTACATAATTTCATGACCCGCCCCTCCGTACTCCCCCCGCTTATGAATTAACGGATTTGCGAAAATTTGCCAGCGAAAAAAAACCCAGCATCTACGTTAACTATTGTCATTTCCAACTTCCAAGCTCTTGTGCTACGTTTTGTGGATTGTAGGTAGACTGCTACTGCTATATACGTTAAAAGTTGTTTTCATTTTTAAATCTAAGTAAACTGACCAGAAGCCACCTAGAACCAAGTGTGCTTAGTTGGATTATACTGGTAACTGGTTTGTTCAAAATTTTTTGTAAAAACTCATGATATATAGAAGTCCGAACATAAGTAATTTACCAGGCAAATTACTTATGCGTGCTGGTGCATGAAACTTTGCAAATTGTTGCAATTTTGAAATAAGCTGTTCTATTAAAAAAAACATGTTAATTATATTATGTCAGTCCGTTTTTCTGACATTGGTCCCAAGAAAACAACCAATAAGTGCATCCTAAACAAATGATGATTGACAGATTCATGATAAAAAAGTTTCGGCGATTTGCTTCGGGGTGTTTGAGTGGCATTTTCAACCCTGCTTTCAGTCCTTGAGTAGGTCAAATACTGATTCATCTGTTATAAAAATAAGTCTTCGTTATGTGTTCGGTAGCTCGACAGCAAATAAACTAGTCTTGTAAATGTATGCTTTATTATTATGTTTATATCCAAGATATAATGGTACTGGCAGATTTTTTCATTTTAATATCAATCTGCTTCGTTGATAGACTGCTTTCATTTTCTTCGGTGGTCAGTTTTTTGTCAATAGCTGGGTCTTTTTCAGTGCTAATGACAGGCAGGACGCAGTTAAGACTAAGTCTAGGCTGGGGCGATAGCAGCGAAGTTGATGAACTGTGACACGGACTTGTTAGCAAGCCTGTGGCTGAGTCAGGACTAAGAAATGGTCCGGTCTTGCTTGGTCTAAATTTAGAGGCCCAGTTAAAATTGTTTCGGCTCACCATAGTATTCGGCGTTGTTGCTAAGGACAGAGATCGGCAGTTGTTTTTGTTGATATGGATGTTGATATTGGTATTGGCTGGTAGCGTGTTTCTGAAAAGATAACGAATGTGAACAGATAACGCTTATTTTAGCTTTCTAATAACTGCGTATATATTGCACAAGCAACTGTGGTGAGATGGGATTAGACTAATAGGAGGTGATTATTTAGACAGGATGGTTAATACACTGTTTAATGCACCACTTTGGCTAGTGAAATGGACATTTTTCGTAAATAAAACGTCAGTAATGTCTACTTGAAGTTTTCGGATTCACCAACTTACAATCCCTTGTGGCTGATCAGTTCTGAAGTGTTTGGTGTTCGAGCTGCGTAGTGCGTAGCTTATTTAGGGCTCTGGCCAAAACTAGTAATGTTTCGTACGGAATTAATATTGTGCGTTGAAATTATGTATCTGCACATTTTTACACATTTGAAAACGTTGATAAATTTATCCCTCTGACATTTTACTTGGCTGCGCCACTGTGTTTCTGGACAGTACCGATACGGCAATGCACTACTTATATAGCAATTTTGTTAATATTTTACACCAACCAGGAGTAAACCTAAGCCGCCAAGATGTGATTGTCTGTGACTAGTGGACCCCTAATAGTGCAGAATTTATAATCCAATAATTAATGCTATCTGTCCACATAATATAATCCAAACATACCGTTTGACATTAAGTTTATTGGTGACAAAGGCAGATTGCAGTTCGGTGATGACAGCCGACGCGCTGATAAGTCGCATGGGACTGGATTTAGTGTCGGTGAATACGACGTGAGGGCAGCAGCAGTAGAGAAATAGCAGACAGAGCAGGAAATAGCACTGAGCGATGGCCATGGGAATAAAGCCATACAGCCATTGGGGGACGTAGTGATGGGTGGAAAACTGGTGAAATATAATGCTGTAGCTGGCTGATCCGGATAGATTACTCAGTGGGCTCATTTGGGTGGTATCCAGGGAAAGATAATAAATTGTTGATGATTAAATAGTTGGTGATTGTATTGTAGAAGTTAGTTGCGACAATGGGTAAGTTTCGTTAAAGTTTGGAGGCTGCAAAAACCAATAAACGAATAAATAGGGCCATACGTGGGCAGGTAGCCAATTCTGGGGGGGGGGGGTGCGGAGCAACTTTTCCGCTTATTTTCTCTTCGTGAGTCCCCATTTTATTTTTACTAGAGATTGGCCGCTAAGCCAAGTGTCGGCCCCGGGCCGGCCCGGGCCCGGCATCGGCCCGCGGTACCGGCCCCGGGCCGCGTGGCAGCGTTGCAGTCGGCCCGGGGCCGGCCCGGTCTACCCCAGCCGACCCGCTGTTTGCCGGGAATCGGCCCGGGTCCGGCTCGGTCGGCCCGGTGGGCCCTGGTTGGCTTGATCAGTAATAAAGACTGCTAAAGTCCAAGGACGACTGTAGCACACTAATAATTTACATACAAACTGTAACTTTTTGCATTACGAACACAAAACTGCCTCTTAAAGTAGCAGTGTTATTCCCCAGCTGTTGGTTTGATAAGATCAATGAATAGCTGACGCCGAACGGAACGCTAAAAAAGTGAACCTTGTATCAGTTTTGTTGTAGGTGGGGTGCACCCCACCAAATAAACTTAAGTCTCAGCTTAGGGGTTTACAAAAAGCTTCAACTGCATTGTTGCAGCGCACTTGAGTTACTTTATAATTTTACTCCTGAGATACGTAAGTAGAGTCCACCCGCAGTTGGTTTTAGTTCCCGCTCACAGCACTTGCTTTTAAATACATTCATTTTAAGCTGAAGACAAAGCTCGCTTGTTGCCGTGAAGACCAGTTGCTCTACGGGGGTTTGTTTGTGACGTCCATTTTGTATGTACATAACATATAACTTCATTTGATTGGTTCGAGGCTGAAGCTCCACCCCGCGGCCCGCCACCGGCCCCGGCCGATCTCTAATTTTTACCTTGTGAGCCACCGGTTTTGCCGTCGTGAGCAGCTTCCAGAACATTCTGGGGGGGGGGGGTGAGCTTGACGTTTGGGGGGGGGGGGGGGGTGAAAACCCCCCATGCCCATGTATGAATAGGAGCTTGGAAGTGTCAGTCTTTATGATTGTTTATTAATACCGTCGTGCATACCGATTTACGACTGACTGACTAGATGCCTAAATGAATACTAGCTATGATTATTAGTGCGTTTTTAAAATAATAGCTGGCTGTCAGCTTAATTTATAAAGGCTCCTTTCAACCATATTACCCATCGTCGATCTTTTTTATAAAACTTCAAAAATTACTTATGGAATTTATTTAGACAGAAATAAATTGAATCTCCCGAGAACCTTTAGCTATATTAAGTTGGGATTCTTGTTTTCGTAGTCAGCTTTATCTAAGAATCTATTGTCCTGTCATGACGACTTTGAAAAACGTTTCTTCTTGGAAACGTATAGAATATATCCTTTCTGGATTAGGTTGGAAGATTCAGCAGCAAGTAATGTTAAATACAGTAGCGTCTTGTCTATAAACTGCAATGTTCCTTTCAAGTCCGGACTCCGGATAAATAAACTAACCAAATGAAGGACAAACGGACATCGGCTGAACGGACGTATTAAGTAAACATGCGTTTAAGGCCTATTTACACGGGGCGCATGAGCGGGCGCACTGCATAACGTACTCTATGGCGCAGGCCATGGAGCATGAGCGGGCACACGAGCGGGCGCATTCTGTCAATATATTATTCACACTGCCTGCTGCATTATTTTACCAAATTGCAGTAGGCAGTGTGCGTCTGCGCCAGTTCGTGCGCCCGCCCGCCCGCCATGTTCCGTGCCGTGCCCTCGCGCCCTGCCATGAAGCAAAATGTGCCGTCGTGTGAATAGGCCTTTAGTTTGTTCGTATATCCTATCGTCCCAGCGGAAGTAATCGACCCTAATCTGCTGAATATCGTGTCCAATTAAAATTAAAGATAAGAAACCGAAGACCGTCAAAATTTTATATATACACATAGTGGATGTCTAAACTAACTGTCAAACCTTTTTGGCTATTTTTCACACCAATCTCGCTTGATAGAACTTAAAAAAAGTTAAGGTTCACAGAATTTATGCTATTTTTGTGTGTTTTTTTCTTTTGTTGGGGGGGGGTCGGGCCCTTTTCGGTTTTTGTTTTTTTTAGTGGGAGTGTTCATTTCTTTCCGTCGGGTTTTGTTAAAAAAGAGATTGTGGAAAAATAAATTTTGAGAGAAGAGAAAAAAATAGGGTTTTTTGTTTTAATTTTTTTTTTGTTGTAATTGACTTGGGGGGGGGAGAAGGTTTTGGGAAATGTGGTGGTGTTGTTTTTTTTTTAAAGAGTTTTTATGTATGGGGCCCCTTTTCCCCCCCGTTGGGTACGGGTACCGGCCCTGATTCGGGCCGCCCAGAATTGGGTACGGACGGGCTTAATCCGACCCAGAATTGGGTACGGAAGGGTTTAATCCGGCCCAGAATTGGGTACGGGATAAGATATCCGGCTTATCCGGCCCTCAATGGGGTACCGGATAAGATATCCCGCTTAATCCGGCCCTCCAATAGGGTACCGGATAAGATATCCCGCTTAATCCGGCCCTCCAATAGGGTACCGGATAAGATATCCCGTCTTAATCCGGCCCTCCAATAGGGTACCTGATCGGATATCTCTATTAATCCAACACTCCAATTGGGTACGGTCTAGATTACTCTGCTTTGTCAGACCATTCGGTTCAGTACCCAATTTAAACAACTACAAAGTTTAATTACGCTATAAAAATCATTACCATAGGCCATTTTTGAGGCTCTGTAACTCGACAATGTGATTAGGTACAGAAAAGTTGTTGAACATTCAGAGAGAACTTTTTGCAGGCTTTTACGTGATGTATTTAATATATTTTTAGCGACTGTGGATTCTCCGCCAAATGGAGTGCCATTCATGACTTCGGACAAAATTTTATAAATCATTGCCAGATACCATTTTTGAGTCTCTGTAACTCGACAATGTGATTAGGTACAGAAAAGTTGTTGAACATTCAGATAGTACATTTTGCAGGCTTTCAGGAGCTGTATACAGTACATTTTTAACAACTACCAATTCCCCGCCAAATGGAGTGCCAATCACCGTTTTGAACAAAGTCGAAAAAAGTTGATTTTTGTCAAGTTTGAAAATTCATATCCGGACACGTAGTAACACGTATTAGCTGTAACTGGCATTGTTGGTAGACTACCTACCAATGTTTAGGAATATGCATTTACCTACATCGTATCTATGTTCAACTCCTCGGAAAATGGAGGGCCATTTGGTAGTTTTAACAAAGTTGAAAAAAGTTGATTTTTGTCAAGTTTGAAAATTCATATCCGGACACGTAGTAACACGTATTAGCTGTAACTGGCATTGTTGGTAGACTACCTACCAATGTTTAGGAATATGCATTTACCTACATCGTATCTATGTTCAACTCCTCGGAAAATGGAGGGCCATTTGGTAGTTTTAACAAAGTTGAAAAAAGTTGATTTTTGTCAAATTTGAAAATTCATATCCGGACACGTAGTAACACGTATTAGCTGTAACTGGCATTGTTGGTAGACTACCTACCAATGTTTAGGAATATGCATTTACCTACGTCGTATCTATGTTCAACTCCTCGGAAAATGGAGGGCCATTTGGTGAAGGTAAGGGGAACTTTTCAAAAAACGTCAAATTTCAAACTGTTATTTTAGCGGTTATAGTGAAGCTAAACTTTTAAAATTTGGTACAGATAAAGTATACATCAAGAAGTACAATATATGTGAAAATGGAGACCACTGACCAGTGGTCAAAAATTTGGCAAATTTTTTAGTCGGTGGACTAAACGCTGTTGTATCTCCGACTAACGCTGTTGAATTTGATTGAAAGTTTGCATGTGTAATAACCGAACGTGGATCTATGTGCTGTGCGAGATTTGTGTGATTTTATTTAAGAAACTCTGATTTGTGATCTATAAAACTTTGGCTTCCTTGGGGTGCAAAGATATCAATTTTGGGTTGAACCAGTAAGATGAAATTCAGCCTGGATAAAGATAAATTCGTTGGCAAGACACTTGCAAAATTTGAAACCAATCGGCTTCGAAAACTCCAAGTTATGCTTTTTTAAAGCCAGACACTCCACTTTTTTAGCTTAAAATTTCGTCAGACTTGGTTGGGTACGTACGTACTTAGCATAACTTGTTCTTATCAGTACAGCCATAGTTCAGCTGTACAACATTGTTTTATACGTGTGTGTGTGTGCGTGTGTCGAAAAAAGTTGATTTTTCTCAAGCTTGAAAATTTATATCCGGACTTGTAGTAACACGTATTAGTTGTAACTGGTATTGTTGGTAGACTACCTACCAATGTTTAGGAATATGCATTTACCTACGTCGTATCTATGTTCAACTCCTCAGAAAATGGAGGGCCATTTACAATCTCGGAGAAATTTGAAAAATTTTGTCAGACGTCATTTTTAAACCTCCATAACTCGAAAACATCAACTTATGAGCATTCAGAGAGTACATTTTGCAGGCTTTTACACGGTGCATACCTTATATTTTTAGCAACTACCGATTTCCCGCCAACTGGAGCGCCATTCTGGTCATTACATACTTAGGGAAATGGTAAATGTAACCAAGGCTGCGTTTTATATATCCGAAAATTGTCTTATCAGTGTTTACTTAAGCCAGACGCACGTGCTAATCAAGTTACCAGGTTTTAGTCATCATTTATACTAATATATCAATACTTATATAAAACTAATTAATTATGCAGTATGTGTGCTTAGATAATATATAGTTTTGTGATTATCTTTGGTGTCACTCACAAGTGAGTTTCATGTCTTTAATAATCACGTCCAATAGCATGCACTTGACAAACTTCTTTTTTATCCACAACGACTGGCACAACCTGGCGCTTTACGTATCAGCTGGAATTCTAACAGACACTATGTAAACAAGATTTATTTACATAACCATTAGTCATATGGTGTCTAGTTTTTATTGGAAATCAGTCCTGTTGTTTGCGGCTAATAAAAATTATTGCGCAATAGCTCTTTACCTAGGTTGAATTTGATTGGCTAATAGAAAAGATTGCGCAATAGCTCAAATATGATTGGTCACGCTAACATTATAAATATAGAAGATTATGCACCATTCGTCATTTGCTAATTTTCATTGGTGCAGTCAAGTGGTATGAATCATGGCTCTCAAGTGTACCCAGTGTGCTAAAGAGTTCAAAGACAGACATACGTTACGAAAGCACGAGCGAAGTGAGCATGGTGACAAAACTCAGTGTCCCATTTGCAAGAAAATGTTTGGAAGATTGGATACCATGCGAAGAACACTATAAGAAGAAGCATTCAAAAAATTCCACTGACTACAAACCACAAATGGCGATTGTACAATATTCTGATTCTTATTAATCGGACTAACCTAAACCAACCACATCTGCAGCAGAAAATCATATGTGTTTTGGTGTTGTTTGCAAACATATATAGCACTCATTGTATCACGTGAACAGGGGCTGCTTTTTAATGAATTGAATTATTCCTACTTTTTCGGATTCTTGGTGTTCCTTCATCATGACAAGTATTCATAAGTATTCTATTGCAAAAACGGCATTGTTTTGTTTTATTTTAGATGGAATCAAAAGTGCTCCAATGTCCGGTGTGTTATCAGAAATTCAAGCACCGTCAGTCACTATATCGACATCAGCAGGAACAACATCAAAGACTGAAGGAGTATCAATGTGACCAATGTGAACAATCATTCAAACGGGAACATCATTTGAAATCTCATAAACAACGTACTCACCTTGCTGGCAAAAGAAAACTGAGCAATTTTCAACCAAAACCTTTGAAGAAACAACGACCACAAGACGATCTGATTGTCGACCCAATTTACCCAAACAAAGATCTTGACGCAGCAGACCCAATTGACAAAATATATCAAAAGTATTGGCAGCAGATTCGAACCCATGATCACAGGACAAGAAAAATTCAGGACAAATTCAACTTTCGTCTTGAATCAATGGATATGCAAGAAATCATCAACAACTTAGTGAAAGTAAAGCAAAGTGTTTATTATTTGTTTTATTTCGGGTGATTCAACTGTCGTGCTAGGTATATTAGCTTATATTAACATTTTACAGTTTGTATTCATTTTCATTCAACTTTGGTAGTTTGCTCAATTGTGTTTGAATATACTTTTGTGAAAGTAAGGCAACATGTTTATTATTCGTTTTTATTTCGGATTATTGAACTGTCGGGCAAGGTATATTAGCTTATATTAACATTTTATAGTTTGTATTCATTTTCATTCAACTTTGGTAGTTTGCTCAATTGTGTTTGAATTTCCTTTGTTTTTTATTTTAGGTATTCAAAATTCAACGGTGGAAATCAAAATGGAATATCTCATTCGGATTCATTCTCAAGGACACAATTACCGACGACTATTCATATTATTACAGCAGCAACAACACAAAACTGTTCGAAGAACCACAATTTGTTGGCGACAGAAATGACTTTCGAAAATTGCGCGACAACGTGGAACAAACGGATCCCTTGGAGTGGGCAAAACAACAGCGATCCTCAACAAAATATCAAGTGGAACGGATTACAAACATGACTGTTTCGGTCAACAAACTGATTCGACACCCCATTGGTGCTCCTGTGAATCTCCCTTCATATATTCAACATAACCCAGCTATTCAAAATCTGACAACGAATAAAGATGGTGTGCTTTATGAAGACAATTTATGTTTTTTCCGGTGTATGGCAGCGGCGGCAAAAGATTCGCGACGATTTGAGCAATTAACTAAACATTTATGTCGTCAATGGTGTAATTACAAAGACTGTGACATGGAAGCATTTTCTGGTGTTACGCTCGACGATCTTACGGAACTGGAACAATTATTTCAAACAAACATTTATGTTTACGAAATTTATCAAAATGGTGGAGACCCTGAACGTCAAACAATTCAACAAATTGTGGGACAGGCTATCGCAGACGAACCTGTGTTTATACCCCCACTTATTTTCGAACAAGAAGACATTGAAGAAGAGGAAGATGTCGAGATTACGGACGAACCAGAACGACAGCGAAACCCATTTATTGATGATATTGCGGACGATGACGGTGACGGTTACGACGAGACAATTTGCGACAACAGTAAACCAAAGTCACAAACTAATGCAGATATTATTCAGGAAGACTACGTGGAAGGGAGCAATACGAAACCTGTAGAAGATGAGCATATTACTGAACCATACGCTACGCTCTTGCACCGCTCCGACGATAAATTTGGAAAAACTATTTACTTGAATCTCTACGAAAACCACTTTTCTCTCATCAAAGATATCGAACTGTACACAAAATCTTGGAGGTGTCACTTGTGCAACAAACTATTTAATCATCGCAATCATCATCGACAGCACGTTAATATTTGTAACGGCGGCGTACCAGAATTTCGATACCCCGGCGGGGGTTTTGGATTACCAAAAACGATTCATGATGAACTTGTGGAAGAAGGATACAAAATTTTTGATCGTTTTTACCCTTATCGTGCAACATTCGATTTTGAAGCAATGTTCAACCCCATTGATCGAAAATCCCCTTCTGGAAAATTACAATTTACAAGCTCGCTAGAACCAGTCAGCGTCAGCGTGGCTTCAAATGTACCTGGATACGAACATCCTCAATGCTTTATTTCCAGTGGTGATCCGGCGACCATTGTTGAACAAATGTTTATTTATTTGACTGAAATTAGCAGCGCGGCGAAGGACATTTTGATTGAAAGATATCGCAACATTTTGGACAATTTAAATGAAAAAGCTCAACGACATCGCGACGCACGACGTCAATTGTCAGAATTACGACGAAATTTACGACGTGAAGAAACACCAGCGGAAGTTGACCGATTACGCGAGACTGTGGCTGAAACGAAACGTTGGCTGTCATTGTATTCAAAGCTCTCAAAATGGATTACGCAATTACCTGTGCTTGGATTTAATTCGGCGAAATTTGACATTAATTTGATTAAAAAATACTTGCTACCGTATTTGGTGCGAAACGGGGTTAAAGTTCATTACGCTGTGAAACGGAACAATTCCTACATGTCACTTAGTACGGAGAAACTAATGTTTCTGGATATCACAAATTACTTGGCGGCGGGGACCAGTTACGATAAATGGTTGAAATCATTTCAAGTCGAACAAAGAAAAGGTGTGTTTCCTTATGAATGGCTGAACTCTCTGGAGAAATTGAATGAAACACAATTACCACCAAAAGATGCTTTTTATTCGACACTTAAACAAAAAGGAATTTCTGACGAAGATTACAACTCAGCGAAGCGAACCTGGGACACGGAAGGATTTACGACAATGCGGGATATGCTGATTTGGTATAATAATTTGGACGTTGTACCTTTTGTCACGGCGGCGGGGAAAATGTATGATCATTTTAAACAACTAGACATTGACATGTTTAAAGAGGCGATCAGTTTACCCGGTGTGGCAATGAAACATATGTTTAAAACGAAACCAGCGGAGGCTATCTTTACGCTATGGAATAAGAAAAATTCTCACTGGCAGCATTTGATTCGAAAAAATATCGTTGGTGGACCTTCGATTGTATTTCATCGTTATCACGAAACGGACAAAACGACAATTCGAGGCAACAAACTGGTGAAGAAAATTGTGGGATTTGATGCAAATGGACTTTATTTATGGTCTTTATGCGAACAACAACCAGTTGGAATTTACCGGGTATGGGAACCAATCGGAAACTCTGGTGATCCTGTGCGAACAAATCGACCTAATGACGACAATTCGCTGACCAGTGAAAAAGTTTTGTGGCATGAAATTGTGGAGCGCAACATGAACACCCCCTTTCATTGTGAACCCGGTTACACGCATTGCAACAAAGAATTACAATTTTTGGAATTCAAACGTGAAGAATTTGAGCAACAAATTTACGAAACAACTGGCAAACGACAGACTGTTCATATTCAGCATCGATTTAACGGTGGACAGAAAACTTTTTACAAAGGACTTTCTAAATACCCGGTGGACGGTTACATTGCTGACGCGAAACCGATTTTCAATAAACCGGTGATTCTTCAGTTTCACGGATGCTATTTTCATGGGCACAAATGTCAATTTAAAATGGACCCGGAAGAACGAATGATGAAACAAGAACACACTAAAAAAGTCAGTTTAATATAATAGCATGTATTTACTTGGGGTTTGCTCACAAAATGATGTTTATTTTTATTTTTAGTGTTTTGTTGTACCAAACATAGACTTTTGATATGCAAAATCTGTGGTACATAGTACTAAACATAAACTTGTGAATTGCTAAATTTGATGAGATTGTATTTTGGTTTTAGGTTGAAGATTACTTGAAGTCGCTTGAAGTGGAATATATTTCAATGTACGAATGCGAATACGAATCCAAATATGCGGCTCAACTGAAATCCCGCATTGATGATAAATTACCACCGATGAAAAAGAAGAACGTTTACTGGACTGCTGGAGAAATTGTGGATGCAATCGAAAATGGGTCGTTTTTTGGTGTGGTCGAATGTGACATTCAAGTCCCTTGGTTTGATGCGGATTTGCGCAAACGATTTGAGGAACTACCCCCGATATTTAAAAACACTGACATTTCTATTGATGATATTGGAGTTACGATGAAAAACTATGCAGAAGCAACGGATCAAATGAAAAAACCACGACGAGCGTTAATTTCTAGTTATTACGCGGAGCGTCTATTACTGGGAACACCCTTACTACAATGGTATTTACGAAACGGATTGGAAATTACGCGAATTTATCAGGCTGTGCAATTTGATCACTCACCTGTATTTGAACATTTAAAACACAAAGTTTCGAATCATCGTCGAATGGCGGATCAAGATCCTACGCAAAAAACAAACGGAGAACTTTGGAAACTCATTGGCAATTCTTATTACGGGCGAGCTTGCATGGACCTGGAGAAACATCAAGACATTATTTTTGCGTCTACGACAGAAGCTTCTAAACTATTGAATTGTTCACGGTTTCGCGATCAAGAAGAAATCGATGACGGCGTGTATGAAGTACAAATGGCAAAGTCACGGATTACTTTCAATTTACCTAATCTAATTGCATTCTTCGTGTACACTTATGCAAAATTGAAAATGCTGGACTTTTATTCGTTTCTGCACAAATGCGTCGGACCTGAAAACTTTCAACTCATTCAGATGGATACAGACAGTTTTTATTTTGCTCTCGCGTATGACAATTTGGATGATGCGGTTTTACCGGAACAGCGAGACTATTTTGAAACCAACAAACATTTGTATTTGGCTATATCGGATTACGATCAACGAACACCTGGACTTTTTAAAATGGAATGGCAAGGTGACGGAATGATTGCTCTATGCTCAAAGACTTATTACGGCTGGCGAAATAATGACATTGGTGACATTGAAAGCGAAAAATGCTCCACAAAAGGACTGTCAAAGACTACTAATAAAGTTACTCGTGAAATGTTTATGGAATCTCTTGTACATAAATATAAACACGGTGGTGTAAATCACGGTTTTATGGTTCGTAATTGTGAAATATTGCAGTACAACCAACAGCGTGACTCTTTGTCATATTTGTACCCTAAACGTATTGTACTCAATGACCATGTTTCCACTCTACCATTGCTACTTTAAAATACGCTGACATATATGCATGATTATTGATTTTATATGGTTGATGACGCTGGGTTCTATACCGTTTTATGCAAGTGTTTCACTTGCAAAGTTTCTTTCTGGTACTTGTGACAATAGTAATCCCTTAGCTGGGCTCTTGGCTATTGTCACCTTTGCATTTTTGACCAAGGAACTTTGCGCTCCTTTTGTCATTATAATAAGCGCGTGATCATGCATATCATGTTATGCACACGTTTGAGTTCGTTTGACGTCACTTATTGTGTTGTATTTATGTGTTCTGTGTTGAATAGTATCTGACTAATAAATATAAATCATGACGTCGTTGTGTTCAACTTTATGACTCATAGGACAAAGTACAAGGTTTGGATAAGATGATCTCAAGGATTATGGACAAAGTACAAAGGGCAGGGTCAAATCAGCAAATCCCGCATTGTCGTAAATCCTTCCGTGTCCCAGGTTCGCTTCGCTGAGTTGTAATCTTCGTCAGAAATTCCTTTTTGTTTCAGTGTCGAATAAAAAGCATCTTTTGGTGGTAATTGTGTTTCATTCAATTTCTCCAGAGAGTCCAGCCATTCATAAGGAAACACACCTTTTCGTTGTTCGACTTGGAATGATTTCAACCATTTATCGTAACTGGTCCCCGCCGCCAAGTAATTTGTGATATCCAGAAACATTAGTTTCTCCGTACTAAGTGACATGTATGAATTGTTTCGTTTTACCGCGTAATGAACTTTAACCCCGTTTCGCACCAAATACGGTAACAAAAATCTTTTGATCAGGTTAATGTCAAATTTCGCCGAGTTAAATCCAAGCACAGGTAATTGCGTAAGCCATTTTGAGAGCTTTGAATACAAGATCTGCCAACGTTTCGTTTCAGCTACCGTCTCGCGTAATCGTTCCACCTCCGCCGTTGTTTCTTCTCGCCGTAAATTTCGACGCAATTCTGACAATTGCCGTCGTAGGTCGCGATGCCGTTGAGCTTTTTCATTTAAGTCATCCACGATATTGCGATATCTTTCAATCAAAATAGCTTTCGCCGCGCTACTAATTTCAGTCAAATAAATAAACATTTGTTCAACAATTGTCGCCGGATCACCACTCGAAATAAAGCATTTAGGTTCTTTGTATCCAGGTACATTCGACGCCACGCTGACGCTGACTGGTTCTAGCGCGTTTGTAAATTGTAATTTTCCAGAAGGAGACTTTCGATCAATAGGGTTAAACATCGCTTCAAAGTCAAACGTAGCGCGAAATGGGTAAAAACGATCAATAATTTGGTATCCTTCTTCCGCAAGTTCTTCATGAATTGTTTTTGGTAATCCAAAACCGCCGCCGGGGTATCGAAATTCCGGAACACCACTGTTGCAAATATTAACATGCTGTCGATGATGATTTCGATGATTAAATAGTTTGTTGCACAAGTGACATCTCCACGATTTTGTGTACAGTTCGATATCTTTGATGAGAGAAAAATGGTTTTCGAAGAGATTCAAGTAAATAGTTTTTCCATATTTATCGTCAGACCGGTGCAAGAGCGTAGCGTATGGTTCAGTAATATGCTCCTCTTCTACAGGTTTCGTATTACTCCCTTCCACGTAGTCTTCCTGAATAATATCTGCATTAGTTTGTGACTCTGGTTCACTGTTTCGCTGTCAATCGTTTGGTCGTAACCGTCACCGTCATCGTCCGCAATATCATCAATAAATGGATTTCGCTGTCGTTCTGGTTCGTCCGTAATCTCGACATCTTCCTCTTCTTCAATATCGTCCTGTTCAAAAATAAGCGGAGGAATAAAAACGGGTTCGTCTGCAATAGCTTGTCCAACCATTTGCTGAATTGTTTGACGTTCAGGGTCTCCACCATTTTGATAAATTTCGTAAATATAAATGTTTGTTTGAAATATGCGTTCCAATTCCGTAATGTCGTCGAGGGTAATACCAGGAAAAGTTTCCATGTCAATGTCTTTGTGACTACACCACTGTCGACATAAATGTTTTGTTAGCTGTTCAAATCGTCGAGAATCTTTTGCCGCCGCTGCCAAACATCGAAAAAAACATAAATTGTCATCATAAAGCACACCATGCCCATCAGTTGTCAGATTTTGAATAGCTGGGTTATGTTGAATATATGACGGGAGATTCACAGGAGCACCAATGGGGTGTCGAATCAGTTTGTTGACCGAAACAGTCATGTTTGTAATCCGTTCCACTTGATATTTTGTTGAGGATCGCTGTTGTTTTGCCCACTCCAAGGGATCCGTTTGTTCCACGTTGTCGCGCAATTTTCGAAAGTCATTTCTGTCGCCAACAAATTGTGGTTCTTCAAACAGTTTTGTGTTGTTGCTGCTGTAGTAATATGAATAGTCATCGGTAATCGTGTCCTTGAGAATGAATCCGAATGAGATATTCCATTTGGATTTCCACCGTTGAGTTCTGAATACCTAAAAGAAAAACATAAGTGTATTCAAATGTAGTTTTGACAATTGAAACAACTACAAAAGTTGAATGAAAATGAATACAAACTGTAAAATGTTAATATAAGCTAATATACCTTGCCCAACAGTTCAATAACCCGAAATAAAAACAAATAATAAACATGTTGCCTTACTTTCACTAAGTTGTTGATGATTTCTTGCATATTCATTGATTTAAGACGAAAGTTGAATTTGTCCTGGATTTTTCTTGTTCTGTGATCATGGGTTCGGATTTGCTGCCAATACTTTTGATATATTTCGTCAATTGGATCTGTTGTGTCAAGATCTTCGTTTGGGTATATGGGGTCGACTTTCAATCGTCTTGTGGTCGTTGTTTCTTCGCAGGTTTTGGTTGAAAATTGCTCAGTTTTCTTTTGCTAGCAAGGTGAGTACGTTGTTTATGAGATTTCAAATGGTGATCCCGCTTGAATGATTGTTCACACTGATCACATTGATACTCCTTTTGTCTTTGATGCTGTTCCTGCTGATGTCGATATAGTGACTGACGTTGCTTGAATTTCTGATAGCACATCGGACATTGGAGCACTACTGATTCCGTCTGAAATAAAACAAAAGATGGAGTTTTTGCAATAGACTACTTATGAATACTTGTCATAATGAAGGAACACTAAGAATACGAAACAGTAGGAATAATTCAATTCATTAAAAAGCAGCCCCTGTTCACGGGATACAATGAGTGCTATATATGTTTGCAAACAACGACAAAACAAACCTTATGTTCTGCTGTCGAAGTGGAAGGTTGATCCGTATCATCCGAGTCAGTGTAAGGAACAAGAGCCGTTTGGGGTTTGTGGTCCGTAGAATTTTTTGAATGCTTCGTTTTATAATGTGTCTTCATATTATCCAGTCTTCCAAACATTTTCTTGCAAATAGGACACTGAGATTTGTCACCATGCTCACTTCGCTCGTGCTTTCGTAACGTATGCCTGTCCTTGAACTCTTTAGCACACTGGGTACACTTGAGAGCCATAACTGAAATCCACTTTACTGCACCAATGAAAATTAGCAAATGATGAAGGACGCATAATCTTCTGTATTTATAATGTTTGAGTGACCAATCATATGTGAGCTATTGCGCAATCATTTTTATTAGCCAATCAAATTCAACCTAGGTAAAGAGCTATTGTGGAATCTTTCATATTAGCCAATCAAATTCAACCTAGGTAGAGACTATTGCGCAATCTATTTCATTAGCCAATCAAATTCAACCTAGGTAGTCACGTGATTTCCAATAAAAACTAGAAGCCATATGACTAATGCTTATGTAAACAATCTTGTTTACTTAGTGTCAGTTACCTTCTACTTAATCACAAAGTACCATGTTGTACCAAGTAGTGTGAAATAAAAGTTGCTCAATGTCAGCGGTTGAAATGTAACAGCCTAAGCTGCAGAGTGTCGACAGCAAAACTTTATTCATTAGTCATTGCTATTTTACAAAATTACAACTATAGAATGATTATCTAAAAATTAATAATGGAAAAATTACGTCACACTGTCTGCCACGTACGACAGACACAAGCAAACACTGATAAGACTATTTTCGAGACGTATAAAATAGCCTTAGTTTTGCTAAAATTTCACTTTGAGCGTGGATGGAGCGCCAGGTTGTGCCAGTCATTGTGGATAAAGAAGTTTTCCAACTGCACGCTATTTGACGTTATTATTAAAGACATGTAACTCATTTGTGAGTGACACCAAAGTATAATCACAAAACTATATATAAGCACAAAAAACTATTGCATAATTGATTAGTTTTTATATAAGTATTGGTAAATTAGTATAAATTATGACAAAAACCTGGTAACTTGGCTAGCACGTGCGACTGACACAAACAAACACTGATAAGACAATTTTCAGATACATAAAAAGCAGTCTTGGTTACATTTTAGCATTTCCCCAAGTATGTAATGACGTGAATGGCGCTCCATTTGGCGGAGAATCAGTAAATGCTAAAAATACAAGGTATACAACATATGAAAGCCTGCAAAATGTACTCTCTGAATGTTCACTAGTTTGACTCTACCAGTTGACGTTTTAGAGTTATGAAGGCTCAAAAATGACGTCTGACAGTTATTTTTCAATTTTGTCTAACATAGTAAATGGCCCTCCATTTTCTGAGGAGTTGAACATAGATACGACGTAGGTAAATGCATATTCTTAAACATTTGTAGGTATGCTACCAACAAACCCAGTTACAGCTAATTCGTGTTGCTACGTGTCCGGATATGAATTTTCAAACTTGAGAAAAATCAACTTTTTTCAGTGCTTTCGCCCCCCCCCCCCCCCCCCCCCCTATTAAACATATTGTTGCCGTGGTATACGTGGGCTGTGCTGAAAAGACAAGTCTTGCTTAGTTCGTACCCTCCCCACCAAGTATGATGTTTTTTTTTAAGAAAAAAAGTGGAGTGTCTGCTTTGAAAGCTTATAACTTGAAATTTTTTCAGCCGATTTGCACCAAAAGTTACAAACGCCTTGCCAACACATTTATCTTTATTCACACTTAATTTCAGCTTACAGTTTGCAAGCTAAGACAAGATCTTTGCACCCCAAGGTCACCCAAATGTAATCGATCACAGATCAATACTACTTTATGCAAATCACACAAATCTCGCACAGCACATAGATCCACGTTCGGTTATTACACATGCAAAATTTCAATCAAATTCAACAGCGTTAGTCGCAGATACAACAGCGTTTAGTCCGCCGACTAAAAAATTTGCCAAATTTTTGGTCACTGGTCAGTGGTCTCCATTTTCACATATGTTGTACTTCTTGATGTATACTTTCTCTGTACCAAATTTTAAAAGTTTAGCTTCACTATAACCGCTAAAATAAGAGTTGGAAATTTGACGTTTTTTGAAAAGTCCTCCTTACTCTCACCAAATGGCCCTCCATTTTCTGAGGAGTTGAACATAGAT
>JASANF010020583.1:0-26789 GCA_030248245.1 Trissonchulus sp. WLG1_4 | reverse complement strand
AAAGGGTTAATTAATTTCAGTCGGACTAAACGGTTTAAAACTTAAGCGTAAAAATGCCATTCCAAAACCTTCGGATTAAACGGACTTAACTTTTAGCGCGCTGTTTTTTAACCGGACTAAAAGGACTTAGCTATCCACGTTTATGTTAAGCGTGTATGTTAAATCCGTTTAGTCCAGTGGTAGTTTTGGAATGGGGTCAGACTAAAATTAACTTGCTGACTGAAGTCTAACTGGTCTTTATTGGTCGCTCAAATATTTAAGCTTTCAAACCTCAAACTAATAAGTACAAGTGGTTTCGTACAGTAAAGGAATAGGCCCCTGAGTTTTTCGTTGAAATAGTTTTCTGTGCATTGAAACAAATCAAGGCCAATTCTAAAAAGGGTCCTATTAAAATTTGGTTGTTAAATACTCTGAAACACAACAATTTGCCACAACCACATTATTTTCTTACCAGTCCTACTGCTTGTGCAATGTCAACATTGAGATAAGTTATCAATCAAACAAATTTTATTTTTTAATCTAAGCATAGTCAAGAAAAAGTACATTGATGGGAAGAGTATGACACTCTTCCCATCTTATGTGTACCGCGCTGCCAAGCTGGCCGATGGGAAGAGTTTCATACTTCCAATTATATACTCTCGTTTAGTACGTTTTTATCTGTTTAATGTCTTTCGACTCTCGCAGACATGCATGGCACTTAGAGGTACTCATGTACAGAATAGGACAAATTCCTATTATGTATTCTTGATGCCTGCTTTTGAACGAATAACGGAAACAGCTGAAAGTACTGTTTGTACTGTATTTCCGTGTACCTGCAGTTTCTTGCCTCACCGTCGGCCCCGGATGCTACACGATGTCGTGTGACTTAGTGAGTCATTTATTTTTAGTGCCGGAGGTTACGAATTTCAAAAAACCCTAATACTTGGATGTTTTGCAGAAAAGTTTATGGACTTAAGGCAAATTAGCTAAGCTGCTTAACTGATCATCTGATCTGAGTATTAGCCGTCGAACTCTTAATTTTAACTCTACTAACTTTTATACAACCGAATGCAATTGATTCACTTATAGGGCCGGTTCCCACTGGGCAGAAATAAGAAATAAGCAACCAGAAACAAGAAATAAGGCCTTATTTCATAAATAAAAGGGCATTCATTCCCACTGCAGAAATAAGCAGTTGTTATTTCAGAAATAACAAACCTTATTTCTTGTAAAGTAGATAGTACGTACGTATATATACACTTTTGCTAATTTGCATAATAGTACATGATGAGTCATCTTGAGCAACTGAAATGCACTTTGAGCTCATTTGCATATTGTACTATCTAATTTGAATACCAATTTGAGTTATATAGACGCGAGTCTGTGCATATTTATTCAGTATGTTTTTTTTCATTACATCTTGCTTGAATATCCTGTTCATGCTCAGTGCTAACCGCCTGCTTCCCTTTTATTAAACCCTTTGTTTTTCTTACTGTTGTCCCGGGTCTATTTGGCCAATGCGCTACATTTGGTGGCAGCGGTGGGATTTAGCAGGCCGATAGGCCCCCGACTTGGGCATAAGTTTAGTTCGCTTTCCATGTTGCTTTGGGGCCTATTTAGGCCCGTGTAGCCTGCTGTGGACCAGATAGGCCCCTCTCCATGTTGTTTTAGGGCTTATTTAGGCCCTTGTAGTCTACTGCAGACTAAATATGTACTATGTCGGCCCCTCTCCATGTTGTTTTGGGGCCTATTTAGGCCCTTGTAGCTTGTCGTAGACTATGTATATAGGCCCCTTCTCCATGTTGCTTTGGGGTTTATTTAGGCCCTTGTAGCCTGTCGTAGACTAGATAGGCCCCCTTTCCATGTTGCTTTGGGGCCTATTTAGGCCCTTGTAGCCTGTCGTAGACTAGATAGGCCTCCTCTCCATGTTGCTTTGGGGCCTATTTAGGCCCTTGTAGCCTGTCGTAGACTAGATAGGCCCCCTCTCCATGTTGCTTTAGGGCCTATGTATTTAGGCCCTTGTAGCCTGTCGTAGACTAGATAGGCCCCCTCTTCATGTTGCTTTGGGGCCTATTTAGGCCCTTGTAGCTTGTCGTAGACTAGATAGGCCCCCTCTCCATGTTGCTTTGGGGCCTATTTAGGCCCTTGTAGCCTGTCTTAGACTGATAGGCCCCCTCTCTCTATGTTGCTTTGGGGCCTACGTATTTAGGCCCTTGTAGCCTGTCGTAGACTAGATAGGCCCCCTCTCCATGTTGCTTTGGGGCCTATTTAGGCCGTTGTAGCCTGTCGTAGACTAGATAGGCCCCCTCTCCATGTTGCTTTGGGGCCTATTTAGGCCGTTGTAGCCTGTCGTAGACTAGATAGGATCCCTCTCCATGTTGTTTTGCGGCCTATTTAGGCCATTTAGTGCCTGTCGTAGACTAGATAGGCCCCTTTCCATGTTGCTTTGGGGCCTATTTTTGTAGCCTGTCGTTTACTCTACACAAGGATCCCCCATTGTTTTTATGACCTGGCAGGAAAAAAATTCCGATACGTCCGCAATTAACTGAAATCGGCCTAAAAATAACATTTTTCTAGGGGCTGCCGCCCCACACCCCTGCAACCTTGTGGCTTATTCTTCCTTGCTTTGTGCATTGTGCGCTCTTTGATTGCTTAATACACTGCTAAGCAAGGGCGTGGCCGGGGCGGTGGAATTTCCCCCCTCCTCCCCGAAATTTTTTCGGACTGAAGTTACACAAGCATCTCCCCTTTGGTTTTTAAGGTCCGGCCGGAAAAATTTTTCAATACGTCTCCAGTTGACCAAATTTGAGGTAAAAATAAAAAATTTCCCTATTTTTTCTGGGGGCTGCCGCCCCCAGACCCCTGCAAGTTTTTGGCTTTGTGTTCCTTGCTTTTATTTTGCATGTGCATGTTCATATACCTAGTTAAATTGTAATTGCGTAATACACTGTACCATCGTTTTAGCAGTCTTATTTTTACAATAATGACATTTTTAGTAAATGACAAAATTTAATGTCAAAAAAATTTCGGAAAATTTGCAGATTGGCTAGCTTCTGGACCCTTGCCGGCGCACCGTTTTGTAATTTTCGGTTCTTTGAGCTCCAATTTTACGTTCGATGCTGCTGTGGTCGAAAATAAGCTGTTTTTGACCGAAAAATATGTGTAGTTTTTTGCGTTAAAATAGCAATTAAGTGCATTTTAGCTCATGTCGAAAAAATGGGGCCTATTGGTCAGGGGGCCTATCGGGGTCCGAGCCCCCCCCCATGGAAAATTCATAGATCCGCCACTGAACCCACGCCTCCGAAGAGACTGGTGGAGACCGTTTCTTCCTCCCCAAGCCGGTGGATTCATTTTACACCGAAGACGAGTACGACGATGGAAGCGGCACCAACAGCCTAAACACCATGCGGCAACAATGGCGAAGCGACGATCTCCGGCTGCTTTATTCTCCCTCGAAATTGTACATTCTTTTGGCACCTCGGTGTGAAGGGCCAGGTCTTCATTTGTTGCAGACGAGGACGTTATGGGAGATGCAGCATTACATCTACGGTTACCCGGAATATGGATTCCGCACGCACCCGCTTCGAAAACTGTCCATCCATCGAACAGTGCCTACCCGCAGCGCCTCGAACGCCGGCTTGGGAAGGAAGAAACGCCACGAAATTAACATTTAAATTTAAACTTGTTTTTGCATTGTTACAATGACACCATGCACAGCCGCCAAATTTGGGGACAAATCTACTTTTTCAAACGAAGGGGGAAATGTAGTGTGGTATACTACGTACGTGCGTACGTACACACACATGAAAGTTGTTGCCAGCGATGACTCGTGCTGTACAACTTTCATGCGCGCTTAGCTCATTTGCATATTACACTACATCTAATCTGCATACGAGTTTTACACTATAAACGCGCGCTGGTGCATGGTCAATTAGTCTGCATTGTCTGTCTCTACCTGCCCTGCTCAGCCCCCAGTAAACTAAGCCCCTTTGCCTTGCCTTTGTGTGCCTACCTTGCCCAGGGCCACAACGTCCACGCTACATTTCTAAAATAAGAAGTTAAATTCATTCACTTAAGAGATAAGAAATAAGGATTTAGCCAATCAGAAGCGTTGGCTGGAGCTTGCGACGCTAAGCCACGCCTTCCTTTCTGCTGATTGGACAATTCAAATATCGCTCAGTACGTACGTTCTGCTGCGTACGTACTTTCGAATTCCCGCCTAAATTCACACGCAGCCAATCAAATAACAGCTCGAAATGGGATTATTTCTTATTTTTGCACTGTAAACGCATAAGGCTTTATTTCTTTTTTCTGCCCATTATTTCTTATTCTATTTCTTATTTCTTAATTCTTATTTTTATTTCTGCCCAGTGGGAACCGGGCCTTATTTCCTGAATGCAGCTTGAGGTTTTTCTGGTACAACTCGGACCAAACGGAAATTTTAATGTATTTCTTTCGGTTTTGGGGGGATATTTTATTTGGATGGGCGATTTTGCACAAGTACTAAGTAGCCTAAAAAATGTTTGGATTTGGAAAGAAAGAGAAGGGGATCGCTCATGGAAATAGCACTTGACAGGTCAGCTATTGTATTGTACAGCTACAGCTATTATACAGCACTGACATCGCCAGATTTTTTAATATACGAATTTGACATGACACCAACTTTTTTTGTGCAATAAACGGATCACTATTGGCAACTCAATATTCTTGAAACTGCTGTAGGACAAAACATAATAATAAGGACAAGGTCTGCTGTTATGGGAGTTTGGCGAAAATTCCACCAAAAATAACCGACACAGTGAAGTACCTACACTTTTATCACCAGAGTATGTATTTAAGCAGGCCCAGAGCTAAAGCAGTTTACGGTAATGTCGCGTCGCTTTGGCGCGTGTCATGTATCGCTTCTGATAAGTCTTACAGTAACAGCTGGTTGGGATGTAAATGTAATGTCCGGGCAAAGTTTCTTCAGAACATTTATTTATGCACATTATTTGATGTTTTCTTTCGTACATTTCTTGTACCAGTTTCGCTAGACGTCGAATTCTGAGTAAGTCATGTTTTGATAATCATGGGCGTATGGGGCTTTATTTGGGTTTGATTCAACGACCGTAATTTTTTATGGATCCTCAGCGACTCAAAATCTCGCCGAAATTGCGTTGCCCCCTCCCCAAGCTTAACTCAAATAGCCCTTTAATAACGCCTTGATTCCAGAGTGGGTCCATATAGCTGTCCTTGTTTCAGCGCATTGCCAACTGAAAATCCGTATTATGTACTCTTGGTACTGGGTAGTGAGTATTGAATAATGTGCACAGTAAGATCTGAGTAAGTACGTATGTATATTGGAATTCTCGATCAAAATATAACAGTCAATCAACAGGTTTTGTCGATCATATTCCGTTACCGTGTTAATCTAAAGGTTGGAAAACGGAATTTTCAGTATAAATGATTTTGATTCAGCTAGGTGGGCTAAATTATACTTTTTATCCTATTAGGCTTAATTGATGTGACTGCTACATTAGTTTCTTCAATTTCCTACTTCCTGATTTCGTTAACCCAGACTCCACGCAACCTGCTGCACGTTTTAACTCTTTAGCGTGGAGGTAGCTAAACCAGTATATAGTGGCTGTATATACTTTACCACAACATTACTAGCATTGGTGTATGTATTTTTAACAACGTTGGGGAAATGAACCGTTCAGATTCTGTCCGACAAGATCTATCAAGCGTTTCAGTCACAAGTTTTTCTGTCTTTGGAGTTACCCACGCCCGGAGTTGTTGATGGTGACTGATTTAAAGTTAGCTATCGTGCCATTTTCCAAACAGTTATTACCATTTTTACAACTTCCCAGTTATTGCTAACAAAAGTTCAGAACAGGAAGAGTAGGACACTTTCTGCATTATGTACTCTTGTCGTCATGTCGCTATAAGCTGTGTCATATTCTTTGCGGTTTTTACAAAAACTCTGCGATTTCACGGTGTAGACTGTGAGAAATATGAGCGGGGAGTACTTTGAAGCGAAATACCCTCATAAAAAAGTAAATTGAAGGTTTGAGGGGTCTAGAAAACTAGTAAAAGTGGGAATCTCGGTCAATTAGATGGGATAATCGTCAAAATTAGTCCCAGGAAGCGTTTAGATTTTTGTTCCCCTTCACGAAATTGTGTGCGATTTAGGGTCCCGTAGGCCGGAAGGGGTTCCCCTGACCCCTTCTGGCCTATACCCTTATAATATACCCTGGTGTAAAATTTCAGTGGAAAGTGTTCCATATCGGAGAATCTCCGTATCTCCACTCGTTTGTGCATTAGCATGAAGCAAAGCTACACACGTCTTTGGATCAAGCTTTTTCCAGTGAGCTACAGTTCATGAGCTAGGTAGAGTTAGGCTTGAGGATGCCCCTTACAGCAGCATTGTTTTGTAAGAAAGTTTCTACAGGTTGACATCTATCGATCAAACTGTATAGCTGGAACGAAGGTAGCAACTGTGTTTCCAATTAAGCTACCCTCCTCACAAGCTAGCCTTTTTCTAAGCTGAACTTACCCTAGGGCAATATATTCTGCTTTCTTATACAGTTTCTGTAGGCAATATTGGCTGTTTTGATGGATATATAAATGTAGGTTTAGGGATGATATTAAATTTTAGGATAAAATAAACTTTTTTTGAGGTGTATTTTTTATCCTGTGCTTTGTTGAACTTAGGTTTGTACGTTATTAAGGGTTTAGTTGCGGTCTTTGCTCCTTGTAATTTCAATTGAATTGAGTCAATATTTCGGTCGCCAGTAGTTACTAGTAGTTCTGTGAAAAATTTCTAGTTTTCGCTGTTTGATATTTCAGAGAAGTAGCTTTCAATAGACACTAAGCAAACTGTGAATTCTGGATGACCTGCTCTAAAAAAGCGTCAAAATATATTTGAAATATTAACTAAATATTGCGTCAATTTTAGCGCAGTTTAGGCTATAACATTATTCAGGTACCGCGTAAAAAGTTCTTATTGTCACTGTTAGTTAGGGCGGAAAAAGAGCTTTCCGGTGATACCAAAAACGTTATGATATGTTACGATACGTAACGTTACGTTATGATAATTTTTATTTTTTTGAAACCGGTTTAGGGGTTAAACGGTTTCTTTTATCGATTAACTGTGAATAAAAAACTTTTTGCCCATGACTTCTGCTATCTAATAAAAAAGACGACGTTTCTACTTTGAGTGGTTCCTGAGTTATTATCATTTCTCTTTTTTGCCGAAAAATTTATATAGTATAGCAAGTCTAGTGCGTCTAGTTTAGACTAGCTCGACCAAATCTAGAACCTGATGTAAGTTATTGTATGACAACAAAAAATTTTTGAAAAATTTTCATTAAATTTTAATTACAATGCGATTTGATAGCATGTGAGGTGATTATAGGTAGTCACCAAAGGGTAAAATTCCAGGAGCCATAATTTTTTTAGGGTTATGGTGTCGATGTGAAACTTGTTTTATATGCTTGCGTTGATCAAGTGCTATCGATTGATAGGTCGCATGATGACGTAAATGGCGACCAAGGGTCAGTATAAAATAATAGTCATACGTGACTGGCCGTTGCGTCCGTAAACGTCATGTAAGGTATCATTCGAAAGCCCCTTCAATTCTGAGTTGAATGCTGTCAATTTTGTGTTTCTACGTCAACGTTGAAGCCAGTAATAACGATAACGTAATAACGATTTCAATTTTTACGAACTTTTGTTCAATACGTTTAAGCCCGGTTCATACTTGTCCTTAAGGACGTAAGGACAGGGACAAGGACAAATTTCGATCAACGACAGTGACGAATTTACCAATGCATTTGGGCTAATTGTGGCATACGATCTGGATCTGACCCAGACTTGCCTCAAGAGAAATATCAACTCCATTGGTTAGGTAGTTTTCCTGGAATCGCTTAAGGACAAAAGGATAGGGACAAGGACAAGGGCGAGTATGAACCGGGCTTTATGGTGTGAGTAGTAGAGGAGGAATTTTTTCGAACAAAATTGTATAGTATAGTAAGGTAATAAGGTAACAAGTCTAGTACGTCTAGTTTAGAATAGGTTGACCGGATTTACAGTAGGTATGAGGTTAGGTAATTAATATTGATAAAAAATTTTCCATATGGAATTTTGTGATGCGACTTCATCTTAAAATGTAGTAATATAAAACTGTTTTTATCATGCCCTTTTTACACAATAAGCTATGTACATAGACGTAGACGCCCAATCAGGATCGGGCCGGGCCGACCAAAATTTCCATCAGGGCCGGGCCGGGCCGAAAAAGACGGCCCTAATCTCATCTCTAACGTGCACTTGCTCAATATAATCATTGAACTTGTGAGTACAATGCTAGTAGTGCATCAAATCTTTTTCAAAATAACTGTGGGTTGATAATGTTTTAAAAACGTTGATAACGCGTAAAACTCATGTTAATTAAAAAAATTTTCAAAAGTTAAAAATCCGTGTAATGGCAAATTTTTTTGCGCATCTAAAGCCCGGTTTATACTTCGTGTTTTGTGTTTTGTGTTTTAGTGTTTTGTGCTTTGTGTTTTCACCCAGTGTTTTGTGCTTTTCTGTTCATGTCCGAAAGCTGTGCTTTTGCGTGTGCTTTTGTGTTTTGTGTTTTGTGCTTTTGATTTTGTGTTTTCAGACATAAAAATTTTGGGTTTTTGGAATCATGTTGAACATTTGTGTTTTGTGCTTTTCAGAGTGCTTTAGTGTTTTTGTGCTTTTGTGCTCAGCACTATCCAGTTTATACTCAAAAGCACATGAACACAAAGCACGCGTCACACGTTCTTATCCTGTAATGAAATTAAACTGTCAAGTATAATCCAATGAGCCCTTTACTTCAAAAACCTTTGTACATTGTTATTATGTTTATTTTTATTAAAAAGTGTGTTTATTAATTATTTAATTTAAAAATATTGCACTATAAAAATTCGAATAAACTTTATAGTTAAAACCCAAACAAGTTAACAGTTTTCGTGAATTCACATTACACATGTAGTATTAATGAAGACTTTGATAAGAACAAGAGCCAATTTTGATTGGCTAAACACAACACATTTTGAAAAGATGAACATTGTCCATGTTTCGAAAACACATCCAAAGCACACCGAAAACACAAAAGCACAAATCAAAAACACAAAACACGAAAGACAAAGTATGAACCGGAAAACACAAAGACAATAGCACAAAACACAAAAACACGAAGTATAAACTGCAAAAACACAAAAGCACAAGTCAAAAACACAGAACACAAAAGCACAAAGTATGAACCGGAGAACACAAAACACGAAAACACAAAATACAAAACACAAAGTATGAACCGAGAAAGCACAAAACACAAAGCACAAAAACACGAAAACACTAAAACTGAAAACACAAAACACGAAGTATGAACCGGGCTTAATGGTGCAAAAATCAAGTTTTTACCAGTTGCCGTTCCAAAGATACTATTGTTGTTATTGTTTTCATGAAAATAAGGATAGTATAATACATTTAATTAATATTTGAAATGGAAATTCATGTCTGGAAATTTTTATTATATACAGAATTAAAGCCATATTTCCTGTTATTGTATATACACATTTTGCGAGGGTTTCTAATAGGAAGATTTTATTAAGATCAGCTCAAAGTTCGAGCGAAATAACGTACATTTTTATATGAAATTTGGAATTTATTTTGAGAAATTGTTTTGTATGGTTTGTGGTTTAGGTAAATTAGGAGAAAATATAATAATAATAAATACAACAAAATACGAAAATTTTTAAATTGTAAAAAATAATAGAACATAGCAAATAACTATTGTCTTTCGACTGTCAGGATAATTTTGATTTTTTATAATGTTAAGATTACTGTTTTTATTGTTTTTGTCTCGCATGCTGATTGGCTGTCTAGTTTAGCCAATCAGATTACAGCAACTGGGTTTCGAACTCAAGTTCCTTTATCAAGTTAAGGGGGCGTCACGGATAAAAGTGTCCCTTCCCTATAATTTGTGCCCCAAGACATTATTATCCGGATTAAAGTGTCCTCTTTGAATAAATTTGTAGAAAAAATTTGTAAATTTGTATTGAAACAAAAAATTATGAAACAACCCTTTTGGAACCCTGACGAAAAAATAATAATCAGCCTTCAATAAAGCACCAGGTATGTAAGCCTTGCGGTGCCCCAAGCTTTGCACGAAACAGTAAGGTGCTTTATTCGAGGTACTACGGTACATAGCAAATGTACCAATAAAATGGCTTGCGGCCAAATTGTCAAGGTAATGGACAAGTATAACTTATTCGGTACAGACAATTCATCAGTGTTATGGACATTACATAATATGACCCAGGCTTTTATATAACCTTGCTTGATTTACGAAAATATTTTTTTGCAATCCGTGTGGTGCCCATTTGGAAGGCATTACCTGAGAAAGTGGTGACTGCATCTTCTTTATCCTCGTTTAAAAATCGACTCCGTAGTATTGATCTATCTTCATGCCTAAAAGGCAGGGATCTAGTAGCCGGATAATCGGCCCAGCCCGTGCCTTCAACCAGTATGTCTTTATATAATCTTCAATAGCTTTTTTGTATTTTTTGTGTAGTTGATCTAGTATGTTGTTGTTTGCGCTACGTTTGTGTTGTTGTGTATTTCTACATTGTCTGGTGCAATAAACTATCTATCTATTTATCTATCTATCTGTCTAACCTTCTGTTTTGTGTTATTCATGATGAGCTAAAGTTGGTAAAGATTCTGCCCAGGCAAGAAGGCTCACTTGATTAGAAGATAGTGTGGAAAGAATAACAAGATTATTTATTTGTGGAACAGCTTGTTGTCCAGGAAACTCTGTTTTGATGCCCTCGCCATTAGCTGTCATTTTTTGTTCATTTATCCGTTTGATTTCATTGAATTAATTAGATATAGAGAAGGATTGGAAATTTTTCAAAATATGACAGCTGCATAGCACAGAATATGTTTACCTAAAGTCTGATATCAAAAATTGCTGGACCCTGAGCCAAGACGAAACACAGGATTTCATCACGAAAAGAACTGTGTGCAAGTATCAACAGCGAGGATTCACAAAAATCACGCCGCCTGTTTTTTTCAGGATTCAACATGTTGTGATCAGTCTGTAGGCAGTCTATTCTTTCTTCTTCCTTATCCAATTTTTAAATTCAAGAGATGTTTTGATCACAAAATGAACGTTTTATGTTGACAAGGATTTACGAGCAACAGAACTGTCCACACTGTCAGAAAAGTCAAAGTCTGTAAATAATAATCTGATGCTTTCTTTACGGTTGACCCGATTTGGCGCTCATAATTTTGCTTTAGTTTATATAGGCTGCTTATTATGGAAAGGAATTATTGATCTAAACTTTTAAACCGAGCTACTTTTTCACGCAGGTAAATAAATTTGCAAATGTCGCGGTTACTGTATGCTCCAAAACATAATTAGCTCAAACATCAGCTCCTACTTATGGTTAATTGCGTAATAGCTGAATACCCTGTGGTGAAATCTTCGTAAGGTCAAAATCCTGGCTTATAAATATGCGTCAAAGCAACTGTAGCTACACACAGACCAGTTCCGCTTTGGTTGTCGTACGACTAGCTTCATCTTTCGCGAAAAGTGACGAAAAGTAACCTCAAATGACGAAACAAATGAGGTGTTTGGAACTTGGAGTGTTAAAGGTTTAAAAACAGTTTGAAAATGTTCGTTTGTCATTTCACGTACAATCGCAATGCAGGGAGGACTCGATCCGACTGACCCCTGGCTTTGCCCTTTAGCCGGAAGTCTAGAACTGGAATATCTAAATATCTAACGGAATATCTAAACTGGAAGTATACGTAAAAGTATTTCGCCAACCTGTTTTTTCCGACTTCTAGAAATGTAGGTTTCCTCGAAGTATTGTTGAACTAATCTTCCTGCAGCAGTTTTTCTATATTTTTTAGAACTTCAACTGAGTACGCGGAAGAGAACCGACCTACAGTAACCCTGTACTGTATTTACTATATCTATATATTGGCAGCCCCCACGCGCATTCCTGAGGTTATTAACGTTACATCGGGTAGGTTATGATCTACCGTAATTTTTCAGTTAATTTTAGGTTTAACCTGTTTTTCTGCACCGCACGACAGTGATATTTTGAGGGCTTATTTATAGGATCACCTTGAACTAAATAGTCTTAGGCATTGAGCTGTAAGTAAAAGGAAGGCTAATTGATCCGTCTCTATGGTAACCATCAGCCAATCAGATTGCACAGGGATTACGGTATCTTTGTTTTTGGATAGATCTAGTATGCTGCGGTAATTTTCTGCAGATTTAGATGAGATTGACGTCTTTTAAAGAATTTTTTCCTACTGTTTTTCACTCAAAGTAGAGCAGATGTTTCTAAATTAATATACACAGCTTAATCTTTCGTACTGCGGGCTGTATTTTTGCGGGTAAATTATTGATTGAATTTTAAAAAAATTATGTCTGGGTATATTGTTTTGGTAGTTTAAGGTGATTAGTTCCGTTTTTGCAATTTTCTTACCTTACATTTTGTCAAGCTCTTTTTAGAGCGATCGGTATTATACATCAGGAGCAACATGACAAAAATTTTTCAAAACTATACCCAAAATTTCGTACCACTATTTTGAATCAGTTATAAAACTCAAAGTTATGACTATTTGTTACGGCATTGGCGTATGTATCCTTCATTTTAGTATGAAATCCTAAATTCTGTAACCTCAACTCGACTACCAATTCAATTTTAATCAAATCATCCAAGTTACATATGTATTATTTAGGAATTATAGCCCTTAGCAATGGAAAATGACCCAAGAGTTTATTCCGTTGCTAGTTCGAGGATAGGTTGTGACTAAAATTAAATAGCTGGTTTATTTTAACTAATTTCTTCTGTTTGTATACGCTGTGCCATTTGTGAACTTTTGACTAAAATACAAGTCTGTTTATCCGGTAAAAGAAATGAGCCATGAATTAGAGAATAAATAGAAATTCCCAAAAAACTGAATTGGTATCGTATTCTGATTGTACATATTTGAAGGGGGTTGTCGGAACTGCGCTGTTATTATTGTTTGAAGAAAAGAATTTGCAAATTCTCGAAAGAAAAAATGAATTCCTGCTCCGGAAATTGAACCCAGGCCGATCGTGTCGACGTCAAGAATGCTTAACCACTACACCATAGCCCCCAAATTCTAAAATCTGATGGACCATTATGGTAACTTATGTAACAGGTTTCATTTTAATGTATCACCAACTGAATAACCCATTACCCCTTGATTGCAGCTACGGCATTGCAGGGAAGGGACCCCCCTTGTCATACAGATATAGCAGCAATTAACACACCCAATCCCAATAACAACATTATAGCAGTGTGACCCCCTTGACATCGACTATAGCTCATGTTTTCACTCCCCCCCCCGGGCAAGGTCAGGCGATACAATGTACACACTTTGTTTGTAGCAGAGTCTCTTCCAATAGTGCAGAACTCTGTTCCAATCTGCAAGCAGCACAAGGAATACCTTGGGGGATATGGATAGTTAGCCCCCCTTCCAAACTTTTTCCCGTAAATTTCTACACAACAGTCTGGTTTTTGTTACCCGGTCAGAAAAATATCTGATGCGTCTCCAGTTGACCAAGTTACATATGGTCGAAAATGTTTTTCGGCCGTGTCTACTTTTGACTGGTATTACTGTAGGTGTCTCCGAAATTCAGGGAGTCTCAATGGTAAATTTGGAAGGCCCTCCCTTCCCTCCCTCTCCTTGTATGACCAAGAAGACCCTAAATTAGGTAAATTGTAAAAAACTGCCATGTTTACCTGCCTTCAGATTTCTGAACCCCCGCTTTTTGGAGGCTGCAACCGTTACACGATGTAACATGTTTGACATTTTGGGGGCTTGTCACGGATAAAACTGTCCCCCCTAAAATTTGTCCCCCCGGACACTTTTATCTAGTTAAAAGTGTCCCCCTTTGGATAATTGTGTCCCCCCTCTAGGACACTTTTATCTGGATAAAAGTGTCCCCCACAGTTTTATCTGGATAAAAGTGTCCCCCCGGACAGTTTTATCTGCATAAAATGTCACCCGGACAGTTTATCCGAATAAAAGTGTCCCCCCCTAAAATTGCCGTTGATGGTTTAGGTTCACCTTCTGGTTCAGGTTTAGGTTTAACTTCTTGTTCAGGTGCGACTTCAGTTTGCTATGTGTACATCATGAACCTGAACCAGAACTTGAACTGAACCAGAAGTCGCACCTGAACCAGAACTTGAACCTGAACCAGAAGTCGCATCTGAGCCAGAATTTGAACCTGAACCGGAAATCGCACCTGAACCATAAGTTAGACCTGAACCAGAAGCTGAACCTGAACCATCAACGGCAATTTTAGTGGGGGGACACTTTTATCCGGATAAAAGTGTCCGGGGGGCACTTTTATCTAGATGAAACTGTCCGGAGGGACACTGTTATCCAGATAAAAGTGTCCAGGAGGGGGCACACATTTATCCAAAGGGGGACACTTTTATTCAGATAACAGTTTCCGGGGGGACAAACTTTAGGGGGGACACTTTTATCCGTGACAGACCTTTGTGGCCAAATTTTGGGCTCCCTTCCCCCTTGGTCAATCAGAAATATATACATACCCTCAGTTTTGTGACGTTTTCGAAAAAGTGCTATTTCACCTAATTTCGCCCAAATTATTGGGATCTTCCCCCCGGCATCTCGATTTTTTGGAGGTGACCCCTCCATTCCAGCGCCCCCCCCTCATATAACCACTTCCTTCTATACATGTGTCATCCGATTTATATACTAATTTATTATGTCGAAGTTCCACGTTTCAACATTTCAGCGTTATAATACATAGGTTATAAAAAATCTCAGAACTTTTCTAGCAAAAGTATCATTATCCATGAGTGTTGAAAAGTCATGTCTACGACATACGTAAATTTAGCCAAAATGCCAGATTACAATTTGCTCAACTAAAATTTGTTTTGCTGTATACGATTAATATTTATTCTAGTGAACATAAGTCAATTAGTTAACAAACTATAAAAAGTTAGCAAACAAGGAAGAGGTGAATCTGGCAGAAAAAAACGCAAAAATAGTAAACAAACAAACAGAAAACAAGGCCCAAGTGTAGTGTCCTACACTGTTAACTTTGTTGCAAATTTGCCAACGTGGCCAACTTAAATGGCAAACTTGGCCAACTTGAGTTGGCCAACTCAACTTGGCCAACTTGGCCAACTTGGCCAACTTGAACATCCGATAACTTTGACTATTTGAAATGAAGTCAAGTTCTAATCCTCTAGTTAATTTTTTCAAGTTAGTCAGTTAATGAAAATGAAAATTTAAAATGTAAACTTCGAGATTTGAACTTGACTTTATTTCAAATAGTGAAAGTATCGGATGTTCAAGTTGGTCAGGTTGGCCAACTGAAGTAGGCCAAGTTAGCCATTGAAGTTGGCCAAGTTGGCCAACTGAAGTTGGCCAAGTTAGCCATTTTCAAGTAGACCAAGTTGGCCAAGTTAGTCATTTTTAAGTTGGCCAACTGAAGTTGACCCAAGTGAGCCATTGAAGTTGGCCAAGTTGGCCAGTCAACTTGACCATTTCTATTAGCACAAGAGCAGGACGGTGTGCCCCCGGATGTGCCCTCAAAATTTTTTAAAATAATTTTTAATGTCTTTTCAGATTCATTTATTCCACATCATCCCACATTTAGGCAGAACAGTTAACAATTCTTCGAAACAAAACTAACTATGTATATACATCAACTGATTAAGATGACCAAATTTGGCCATGTAGGACACTACACTTGGGCCGAAAACAACATAAACAACAAAGAATAAAAGATAAAGCATTAGTTGTACACCTCATAATTTTTTTACCTTCATTATTTCATTTCAATGAACCGATTAAGTTTAGGTATATTAATCTCTGTATTATCCCTACTAGAATGAGTGTTAATTGTTATAGCCAGTTTTCAAAGGCATCAGGGTCGAATTGACGTGCTCTGTTGAAGCTTTCCTTTTCAATAAGTATGTAGCTCTACTAACTTGTTGTCTATAGAAGCTACTTATCTAGCTAAGCTTTCCACATCTATCTCACCTCACACACACACACAGACTCACACACACACGCACACACACCTGTAGTAGTGGGACAAAAAGGGACACAGACATATCTATATGTATGTATGCTTTGACAGCTGTAATGGGTTTTCTGTTGACGCGGAGGTATCAAAACTTACCTGTGAACACTGTACTCCTGTGCTTACAATACCGAGACCAGCTGGCGCCTGTAAAGGGCTTAGACCCCGCCTACTGTATTGACAATTGCTTTTATAGGCCCATTCATGTCAATGCTCATTTGACGTCAAAAAACACCCCAACAGCCATTTTAATGAGATTCCGTCGTATTATAGACAGCATCTTGTTGTTTATTGTGCAGCTTTCAGTTGTAATTTGAGAGTAAAATGCTATTTTTTACGGCAGTATTGTCTGGAAATAGATATTTTTTATGATTGTTAACAGTTTTTTTGTGTTATCGCTGCTTATTTGTCAAAGCTTTGTTTGACTGTTTCACTAATGGATGAACATGAAATAGATGATTGGACGTCTTAAACGGATTAAATGGCTTAAATTTCATAACAACTCAAGTTTTGTAAATCGACGAAGAATGATTCGACTTCAAGCTGCCGCTTCAGTTTAGTCAGATTATTTTCTGGACCTCAGAAGGCAACGCCTGCTTTACATGGGATTAGATTGTTAAATTTAGTCTCGCAGAAATCCCCTTTACGATCCCCATAAGTCCCCGTGGTAATATCAGGGGGATCCCATGTGGAACAGTTTATTTCCTAGCGCTTAAGACCGAAATTGATATTTTTACGCAGGTATATATGTGTTTATACTACAGCGATCTTGGATTATATACTGACACCGCCGCATAAAAGTAGTAAAAATAATTTGTATTTTATGTCAATTTTCGCTCGGAAATGAAACCATGTTTTTGAGGTTCGCTTTTCGACACAGCTTACATATGTACAGCTGCATCAATTATATACCTATTTACCTATTTATGTTTTGTTTTTGAGTTGGCAACGCTACAGTAGTCATAATTATTTGTGACAGGCAGCTTTCAAAACAATGTCAACTATTCTTCCCTGAGCATGATTAGATTGGATGTTTACTACAAATGGCCACGATTACGTTTCATGACCTATATGATGAATCAGTGATGCAAGCGAAAATAGGTTATGTATATAGTCCGTGACTATAACGTGCCTCAAAAAAATCTAGACCGGGAAGGAGAGTCTTGAAAATTTGGGCAAAGGCGCTTTTTTGGAAAAAGTTTACAAAATTTTTAAAATTTAGGGTATTTTTGTTGAATAATGGGGGAAGCGGAGCCCCAAAATTTTTAGTTTTATATATGAGCTGAAAATTGATTGAAGCTAAAAGCTACATAATTGTGACAATTTCGGTGCCTGTTTCAATAAACTCACAGGCGCACAATTGTGACAAATTTGGCTGCAAAATGTGGAGATTCGTAATGAAATTATACGTGTATTCATTACGAATCACCTGATTTAGTACTGACAAATTCACAATTGTGGGCCTGTGAGTTTATTGAAATGGGGCCCTCTGTCTGAACAGTCGATCTGAATGATTCGATTTCTTAATCCACAAAATTATTGAGGAATCTATTATCATTCTTGTTTCTTAATGCAAGTCTGTGTGTAGATAATATGAGACATGAGATACGTACTTCTGTGTGACAATGTGAGATACTTGCTCTTGGTGCCATTACTCATGGTACCACACTGCCTCAGTCACTAAAGTCTAACAAAAAGTAGATGAGCCATTTGTTTTAGTGGCGTGACTAGTGCAACTACATAGTTGCTGTAGGTACTCTTGCTGTATATATACACTCTTGATAGTCAAAATCTATTCTTTTCGTGAAATCACATGTTTTGTTTTCTCAAGTGGTGCACCTATTTTTTTGTCAGACTTTAGTGTATTGCAATTTCAGGTTATGCGGATTAATGTATTGTCTGTGTTGCCATTCCTCCCCGTGACTTCCTTGCGTCCGCGTGTGCTCTTGGTGACTCTGCCCTTATGGCTCATTACAGCGGTGGCCAACCCCTTCCCCAGTCCCACCCAACTCTATCAAGAGCACATACCTCCGGCGGCGGTCACAGGTGAGCCACTAGCGGGTAACATACGGTGTTTAACTTGAATGCCGTCTCTGTCGAATCAAGGGACACAATTATTAAGAGGGTTTATTTAATGCTTAATGGCCGGATTAAACGGACTAGTCTTATTTTGGAATTTTGAATCAACGTTTGGGAATTCCACTGATCCTAAACTTCGATCGGACTAAGAAGATTTAACATGAGTATTTAATACTGATAACGTATATATATAGTCTGTTATTCTATGAGTATTATTAATATTAGTTAGTTACAAGTTTAGTGCGTCAGGTATGTTAGGGATGCCTGCACATAAAGCAAATAATGCGGATCCCCAAAAAGACAAAAAATTTGAAGAAGTTGCTGATGAAGTGATATTTGGAGGGAATGGGGGGATGACTTCCCCCAAAATTCGGTCATAGGGGAAGAAAGCGGGTCCCCCAGTTACAGTAAACGATTTAAACAGTTAAACGATAACCTAAATTTTGGCCAAATATTGTCAAAACCGGTGCTTTTTGCCCAAACTAATGGTACATAATTATGGTATGTAACTATATGATTCGAATCTAATACGTATTGGTAGTGTTATGATCGAAATGCTGACTAATGAAATGACAATTTTTCGGTATGCTCAAAAAAATCTTGAGTTAAAAATCTGAAAAAATTCGACCCCCCGCTGGGCTCGAACTAGCGACCAGAGGGGTGACACGCCTCAATGCTAACCACTACACCACGGGGGCTACGACAAAGTTAAGTTACAAATGGTTTAAGTTAGTTTGTTTTTATTATTTAACACAATGCACTAATTCCAAAAATTAAATTTATTTCTATAATAAGAATTTAGCTTAGGTACTATAATAATAATGATCAGCGTAACATAAGCTTTTGTTTGGTACATATATTCAAATCTGGATTATTATATTTATCATTTTGCTTAGGATAGTTTATATCCTATTAATTATATCCTATTAATAATTATCACAGTTCAACACGGGGGTATGGGTATGGTAGCATATAGTACCTACTCTTGGTGGGACTGTCACGGATAAAAGTGTCCCCCCTAAAATTTGTCCCCCCGGACACTTTTATCCGGTTAAAAATGTCCCCCGGACAGTTTATCTGGATAAAAGTGTCTCCCTGGACGCTGTTATCCAGATAAAAGTGTCCGGGGGACACATTTTAGGGGGAACACTTTTATCTGTGATATGACGACCACTACTCAGTGTTTGTCCAAAATGCTCCTGGCGGGACCCCCCTCCCTCCCCTGGGACCGAATTTTTCTTTCTGGGGGTCTTCCTCCTTCCCTCCCAACTATGTGCATGTATGATCAGTAATTATTGATTAATTACCTCACTATTAATTAACTAATTTAGTAATCAATTATTAATTAATTAATTAATATTTCAGGCCAAGTCTACACGTTCGATATGGAGCCAGTGGTGCGGAAATACTGGATTCCCTGGGAGCACTACCTCTCCTTCCCGCACCACCTGTGGCGTCGACAAACCCCGGCCCCCCACATTCAATCCGTCACCCTGTTTCTGCCCTGCTCAGTCCACGGCACCCCCTCGCCGCCCCCCAAATTCTCGCCGCCCTTGCTGTATCCCGAAGGACTGTCCAAATGCTCAGGCCCTGGGGGGGAGCTCAATGATACTGGTGAATGATACTTCACTTAAGGTGGTAGTGTCGCCAAAGCAGTTTTGCTCATAGCCTGCAGAATGAGAACATTTTGCTTTGAAATTGTACGTTCACTGAGAAACTAGTGAAATGCCATAAGGTTTCAAATAAATACTGCCGGGCACTAGACTACCAATGTCTACCAATAATTTTAACCAATCACCATTTGTGAGCCAGACATCACACAATAAAGACATAAAAGTTCAAAAAATCAAGCCAGATATCAGATTGGCCTAAAAGTTCAAAAAATCAAGCCAGATATCAGATTGGCCAACTTCTGAAGTACATGTAATGTTTTGACGCACAAGTTTTTGCCACAAATAAGAAAAATGAAAAATGAAGGTTCGCTTTTCTTTTGATTCAAAATTAAGTCTAAATTTTTTACAAATTATCATTATTGCTGTGAGTACTTTACATTTTACGCACAGTTTCACAGTTCAAACATGCATTACTCCACATCCACTCAAGCAATTTGCACTAAATTTCGTGTGCATAAACTAGAGCATATTATGTGCATTTACTTTGCGCAACAAGCACGTCTTGCGAGTAAAGTTAACAAATTTGCGATAGATTTCGTTGCGACATGCTTAGGTACGATGCCGAGGATATTCTTCGAATATAAAACGCGGCACCAAAATTTTAAAAGCCAACAGATTTAACACTGCAAGCCGTAACATGCTGTTCTGTAGCAGTTTCATTTTAGACTCTGCGTTGATTTCACCACGGTGGTTTTTAAAAATCCATGGTTTTTTACGTACGTTTGCATTTTTAAAAACCACTCAGTACTCAATGGGGTGAATGAAATCCACCCTTTATGACAGTTTATGAAGCTGCAAAAAATTCATCTGCAAAAACGGTTTAGCCGTTGATAGTGTCTTCACAGCTCAACTACATGCATAGCCGTCGCAAGGTACGCTTTGCCAACGGCTACAGAATGTCTTAGTACCGGCGCGCTGACATTCAATTTTGAAAACATTGTTACGACAGGTTATGTTTTAATGCCTGCTGTGTCTGTGCAAAAGTTTCCTGTACTTGCAACACACACTCACACACACACAAAGCTGCCGTTTCGTAACTTTATGCAAGCGTGACAGCCAGTACACTTAATCACTGCACGTTATACGCTGAGATCTACAACGATTCGCACACACGATTAACACACACGCTCACATAATGTATTTTTACGACCTAGAAATTTTTACACAGCAATAAACACAGTGAGTACGAGATACGTGCTAAACTGGCCGTTTGTAATATAGTATATACGCGGCGGCTGAGGCCGCCGCGTAAAAAATCTAAACAAAAAGTTTTTTAATTGTGACGAAATTATCGAGTGTGAATAGGTTTTCAAAACGTCATTTTTCCGACTTTGCGACTTCACTGCTAACTGTATGCTGCATCAATTTTGCTGAAACTTGACAAAAATATTTGCCTTGGAACATATTTTTAAAATTTATAAAGAACAATGACCTATCTTTTACTGAAAAAGTTTTATAGTCGCGCAACATCGACTGCTTTCGCGACACTACCCCCTTAAGGGGGTTATTGCGTTTTTAGGTGTTTTTTTGAATATAGCTCAGCGTTTACTAATTCAAATCACAAGCGCTCTTTTGCATTAAGTAGAACAATATTTTAATAACTACATACTTTAATAAATCACAATATCCTCGAAAACGTACATAACTCCACCTTAAGCACCAGTAAACAGCGTTTTGTTCACGGTGGCTCTGAACCAGTTCCCATCGAGCATACATGTAACGCGTTAAAGTCTTAACATCGACATATTTAGCAACTTTTCGTCTTTTTTCGCGAAGGATGAAGCTCTCCGCATTTATGAATTCAGACACCAAAGATTTCTGAACTTGGAGACGAAACACCTGGCGTAGATTTTGCGACTACTAGCAGTATTCGTGACGATTGAAATTAAAAGTCTATCTAAAAGTTGTGGGACTCTGAGACAAAAAGAAACACGCGATTTCATTACGTAAAGAACAAACTGCAAGTATGTATCAAGAGTACAGCGAGTATATACATAGTCACGAAAATCACGCCACCTGTTTTGTCTCGGGGTTCAGCAATTTTTGGTCAGACTTTAATTTTTTTCGTACTTTCTGTAGGTAAATCAACAAAATAAATATATACAATTTTAAGAAACGTGTTTCGTTTTATATCCGCGTCAGCATTTTTTGATTTTAGCTCAGTTTAGATACACTTTTTAGTTTTATTGTGCAATTATTGCAGACGAGCTTTATCAAGAGCTTTCACTGACGCGATGGATGCGATCTCAGTCCCTCCTGGATTTTCAGGCTCTCGTTTTCACACCCGACCCAACCCGGCCTCAGCCATACCTCCAAATGACCATACTCGCCGGTACGAATTTAATGCAACAAGAGTACATAATGGCTGAATATCTTGAGTGGTTAGGTTTACAGCAAGAGTAAGTACATATTGGCTGAATATTACGGATGATTATCATCGGTGGTCAGGTACAGGAAGAGTACATAATATGTAGCTGAATATCATTAGTTCGTACTGCATATATTGTTTATAAAATATAAAATGTTGAATTAAATTTATTAAATACTGAATAAATAAATTTGAAAACTAAATTTTAATTTTTCTTTTTCAGAATCGTGCGAGTTGTCCCTTGATCTCCCCCAGGCGAATGACACCAGCCTCAACCGCAGCAGTCTGCAAGTGTGTCGAGTCTTGCCTCACTGCAACCAACAATGTCGTAAGTCCGCTCACATCCATTCATTCATTCTAACAAGAGTACATAATGAAGTCTCAGTCTTCTGTAAGTCGCGATTCATACATACTTATGTACATCCGTAGGTCCGTAGGTCGGCAAAATGGCGAAATAATGACATCACTAAAAGTGCATAAGATCGGCATGCTGCGTAATTAATTTCTTAATTATTTCGTAATTTTGCCGGCTGAACGGACATACGACTGTACATAAGTATGAACCGACCTCGACCCTAAGAGTGTGACGCCACTATGTACTCTTGGTAGAAGATTCCGGTGTATTCTCGTAATTATCCCCAATACCCGGCGATAACCCGACGCAGCAACACTAAATATTGGAAAATAGGGCAAAATTTGGTGCCAGAGTGAAGTCCAGAAAACCGATTCAAGGGTCGATTCATACTTACATCCGTATGTCCGCTAAGCCGGCTAAATTACGAAATGATCAGGCAACAGTTTTATCGTACAATCTAGTAGTGGCGTGATTATTTCGTAATTTCGTCGGCTATACGGACATACGGCTGTATGTATGTAACTACATATGAATCTAGCGTTGAAGTAGGTATGCTTACAGAAAGCGCTGAATATATAATAAACTTTCGCAAAAACTGGATTTCGCTAAACTCATTTGCATACGTAACTTAAGAATTACACATAAACATTACGTATTGCGAACGTCGCTGCCAAAGTTGCCATTATCCGTCGTTACTGGTTGGTTGGTTTCTTCCCTGAGGGCATGAAGTCATGTTCACACTTGTCCTTAAGTCATAGGCGCAAGGGACCAATTGGATTTAACGGATTATAATTTAAATTAATTGTGCTACATATGTAGTAGCGCAGCACAAAATGAAAATAGCCGGCTGAAATTCTGCCCCACATGGCTCACATATGTACAATACTTCGGTGTGTGCCAAGTTTCAATAAATTACGTTTAACTGACGCTGCGTTATTCACGAAATAAAGTTAAATCTAATCCGCTAAATCCAATTTTGGATAAGACCCTTAGACGAACTACAATTGAGATCAACGCCGTTGATACAGAAATTACAGCACTTGTAAGAACAGTTTGTTGGCAATAGCTTAGGGCCAAATTTCCTTCAGGCTAGGAAGGGTTACCCATTTTTTTGTTAAAATTTGTAAAAATTAAAGTCGTGACGCATAATAAATAATGTACGTATTTTTAAATGTGCTATTGAAATACCTTTTAATTTTTTTAATCATTTGTTTTTTCATTTTCCTTGTATAAAGATTCAGCATAGCCACATAAGTTTAGTTTTTGTCTGGATTCTTTTGTGTATTTTAATGGTCTTTTTTACAGCAAATTTTGACTGCCAAAGTGTTTCTAAAAGTATACTTTATAGCGCCAGAACAAGAAAGAAACTTTGCTTTTTTATTATTATTTTTTAAGACTTTTTTACGTGTATATTGCTGTTGATGGCTCCAATCTTTTTGTCACTGTAATTAAAAAACATTTAAATTTTTGTATTGTATTTCAAAGGTAAGGTATATATTTCCCAAATTTTGGCATGAAAGTCTTCTAATGGTTTCATGGTTTGTGTAAATTGACTGATTTCAAAGTTTTCAAATGAAGTATCAAATTCGCTACCTGCTAAATTTGATCATGTTGATGTGCATATTTCTGCACAGAGTTATGTAAGTACATATCAAGAGTACATAATAGGATTATGTACTCTTGATGTGTGCTTAAAAATAGTAGTTTTTGCTCGCAGTATATGTTTGTTACCCGTACAGTATATGTACACTACATTTTACATACACATATGTAGCTTTCATTCCGACCTTTAGGTCAATGTATTTTCATATTTTCATATTCACATTATCAAGAGTGCATGACAAGGACTTAGAGTACGATGAGTACTCATGATCTCCATATGATGTACTCATGATATCATGTAATATTCTGTTGACTTCACACAATACATTAGCAAGAGTGCGTACATAATAGCGTTTCACGTTTACAGAACAATGAGCTCCTATTATGTATACTCTTGATATAAATATTTACCTTAGGTTCTTGTTATCCTCACTTCCTTCAGTATCGCCTAGGCCACTCTAGCCTAAGCCTAGGCTAAATGGGCTAAATTTCACAGTAATGGCGTATCCTGTTCCTGTGTGTGGATTATACATTATGTATATAACATAGGCTGGCGGGTAATTTGAGAAGTTGGGAAAAAGTTTTGGCGAAAAGTTGGTTTCAGAAGAGCGGAGAGGAGAGGGAAAGTTAGTTAAAGGGTCTACGGCGGAAAGGCCGTTTTGTCAGCCAATGAAATAACCAACTCTGCTGAGAGCACTCTTCACGGAACTCTTCTGTAATTACCTCCCCTCCTCATTCTTCTCCCGCCCGACCGCCTGCGACCGCTCCTGAAACACAAATGAACTATGCCAGCTTAGATGTTACTTATATATAGTTTTTTAATGGCCCCAGCCCCGAGCACACATTCCATTGTCTCACTCTTGACTGCCTGCACACGCCCACACACACACACACACGTGTATCCATGTCACGGTATACAGGATTATCTGGCACCAGATTTATATATGGCTTTGCGAGTTTGGCTTTGCCATTTTAGCGGCCGGACCTAGGATGTCTTCATTCCTCGCTTTTGTGCCTCTAGCGCGCACTCTGATACAATATAATATGGCCCAGTTTAATTGTCAAATACCCAGTTCTCAATTTTCAGTCGAACTTGCGTAGTACGTCTTTACCAGCTGTTAGCTAAAAGGAGCTGTGTGTAGTCGCAAAAGTCTGACAAAAAAATTTCTTTTGTTTTGTAAGTGACGAGTCTTATTTTAGTGGTATAACTTCTGCCACTACTTGCTGTACTCTTGATGCTCAAAATCTATGCTTTTCGTAACGAAATCACATGTTTCATTTTCTCAATAGGTCCAACTATGTAAGTAAAGGTAAAACACGTAGTAAAATATAAAACTTATAGACGGTGGATTGCACCAAGACCAAATCTGACTGACTTAAATGGTTAGTTTTAACCGATTTAGCTCACGCTTAAAGTCCTTAGATCGGTTCAAGTCCGCTGCACCATTGAAGATTATTAGCGAAGATTTAGTGGATGCGGAGTCCCTGCGGTTTAACTACACCTATTTAACTGGAGATTAACTCCAGCTCAGACTTGAGTTAATCCGATTTGGTGCAGTCGACCGAGAATTTTTTAGTTGGAATAACGGTTTAGAGTCTAAAGTTAAACACCTTTTGGGAATTCCAGCCAACAAGTCTAGTCCTTATAATCCTGTATACGGAACGGACTCTTAAGGCGCGGTTCCAACGAGGCAGAAATAATAAATAAGTAATAAGAAGAACAAAGCACTTAAAAGAGGATCGCGAAGCTGGCATAACAGAGTAGCTCAACTCAACTAATGAATCGGTCAGTAAGAAGCGGAAACAGAAATATTTCTATTTTATTGCCTTATTTTTGTAAGCACGAGATCTTATTAAGCAAAAAACGAATGGCAAGCATCAAGAATACAACGAGTAGTCACAAAAATCACGCCACCTGTTTTGTCTCAGGGTTCAGCAATTTCTGGTCAGACTTTAGTCGCTGTCACCGCTAATTTTCTGTCAGCCCCGGTTCGATGGCAACTGAACCCTAGGCTGGCTTATTAAAACTTTGTTTGCCTTGCACACGCCCACACAACAGTGTTACACACGCCCACACTTGACGGCAGCCGTAAGCCCGTACGTAGCAGCTGACGCGCCCCTAACCAACCTATTATTCACTCGGGGCTAGGCATAACGCTGTTACCTCAAACCTCAAAAGACTCCACCAAGATTGAGACTTTTCGCCTTCCGCACCCCAAAAATGTGTCTCCCTGTGCTGGGACCCTGATGCTGATTTTTTTATTTTGTTTTTTTTAGTAACGGCAATCGGGCTCGGGCATTGCTGTTTTGATGAATTTGTTTTTTTACTTTTAAATAAAGTTTTTTCTGCAAACTTGCAAGCCTAACTTTTTGCTCTGAAGCCTTGTCGCTACAGGATTAAAGGATTTTATGCTAGTCCAGCAAAACGAGTTGAAAAATTGTTTGTGTAATTTCTAGAACTATTTTTTCTGTTTTAGTTGTTTAGATCTCTGAGTTGTATAGCTACCCACCTGGCTCACTTTAATAGATCTAACTCATGTCATTAGCATTCTTAAAAATCTATTTATGGCGTAGTAGTTTGCTGGTGAATTCGGACTAAAATTGAGTCAC
>JASANF010020582.1:0-10666 GCA_030248245.1 Trissonchulus sp. WLG1_4 | reverse complement strand
GTACTTCGTTCAGTTACATATACTCAAGCGCATCATGTGCAGTATTATACAATAGAATACTCTATGTTATATATATACATATAGTTATATATAGTATATATTACATACACAACATATGTATGTATTACGTAGTTGGCGTATATGTATTATATATATATTGTATAATATATATATATATATATATATATATAAAACGACTTATAGACATGTATTTACATGAACAAAAGACTGAAAAAACGTCAAACATGTTCATATATTTATATATACTTACAGTTTAGAAGTCGCGCATGCCAAGAATGTATACAATATGCATAATATTCGTTTTGATAACTGCACACAATGACTTGCGCTGTATATATATATATATATATATATATATATATATATATATATATATATATATATATATATATATATATATATATATATATATATATATATATATTAGGGATCGATCGAATCCAAAATTTTCTGCCGCATCCGGATCCGGATGCACTGGATCCGGCCGAATCCGGATCCGGATCCCGGATCCAGCCTGAGAACACACAGACATTTTCCCAAGAATGAAAAAATTTTCAAAAATTTTTTGTCTAAATTGACAACCAACTGTCCTAGACTTCGATTTGGGGGGTGGGCGGCGGTCTGAAGAAATTTTTTGACTTTTTATCATAGGGTTTTTCAGCTTGAAGGTAATTTGTTATAGCCGCAGCCATATCGAGGGCAATGAATCGAGTCAGTTTGTCGTAAAAACCAGTGGTGCACCCAGGAAAAAAATGGAGAATTTTTCAATTTTTAGGTTGAATTTGGTCAACTGGAGACGTATAGAAATTTTTTTGGGACAGGGAATGTCACACCAGACAGAACACAGTGTATTACACAACTAAATGCAGCATACTACTCGTGTAGACATGCAAATGCAGCATAATGTACTCATGTATAGGCTTTGATGAAAGATAATGACAAAGAATAGTAAGCCAAAGAGTTGCAGGAGTCTGGGGGCGGCAGCCCCCAGGAAAAAATGTGGGAAAATTTTGATTTTAAGGCCAAATTTGGTCAATTGGGGGGGGACGCATCAGAAAAATTTTCCGGCCGGACCATAAAAACCAAAGGGGGGACCCTTGGAACAAATAGTTGTCGTCGAGAAGTGCCAATTTGATACTGGATCCGGATCCGGCAGGTTTGGATCCGGATCCGGCGCCGGATCCGGATCCACTGGATCCGGCCGGATCCGGATCCGGATCCGGATATCCGGTCGATCCCTAATATATATACATATATATATATATATATCTACAGTATATACGCAACGTATATATACATATAATAAAGTGACGTAATAGTCGACGGAATTACGGAATGTTAGCTTGAATGGATTTTCTGCTGAAGAAACTCGTGAAGTCGTATACATGTATCTATATGTATATACATGTAAAAAGTACAAAGGTATATACATGATATATATATATATATATATATATATATATATATATATATATATATATATATATATATATATATATATATATATATATATATATTATATGTAAATTTTATTCGACCAAAAACCTAGTAAATGCGTTCCAATAAAAGACGCCCGAATACTGGCGCAATTTCCAAGCGGCGAAGATCCCTGAACAACTGGCGTTTGCGGAACCCTATCAGCCAATGCGCTGCTCGCCACCACAAGCTACCACTGGGACTTCTGGAATTTGAGATCACGCACAAGCAGCCTGCGTCTCATACCATCCTGGCATATTTTTAGACAAAATTTTATGGGGGGGGCGCGATGGGGGGGCGTCGACCAAAATGGGGGGGGCGCACCAATTTCACGATAAAATACTATTTTTACACGAAAAGTTGGTTGTTAAATGTTAATAAATATATATACATTAATGTTACGATTTCATACGTTATTATAGCTACACTAATACTAAATTTAGCAAAAAAGGACCAAAAACCCTGACGAACACGACATCGCTACAGCTAGAAAGTCGCTAAAACATCCTTCTGGAAAAAATTTTGGGCTATGGGGGGCACCCCATCTGAAATGGGGGCTCAAAATTAGCGATCGACCGGAGGCTCCGGCTCCGGCTCCGGCTCCGGCCGGATTTGAGCCTCCGGCTCCGGCTCCGGCTCCGGCAAAAAAAGTGCCGGAGCCGGAGAATTTTCATTGTTCAAGCTTTGGCCAAAAGTTCAAATTTTGAGAAAAAGTCGCAAGATTAACGAAGCGGTTAGCCGATTACAGTACTTATATAACTGCCGGTTGTAATGGAGATGACTACCCCTCTCTAGCAATGTGTATTTTTACGTCTCCAATTGACTAAACTCGGCCTAAAAATCAAAAGTTTCTCACACCAGGGTTGGGCACCGGAAAAAAACTCTCGGAAAAAAACGGTTTTTTTCCGTTTTTTTCCGAGGGGTCGGAAAAAAACGGAAAAAAACTCGAAACAGATAAGTTAGTCCAGTAAAGGTTAAATTTGCACAAAATGCTTAAAATCGGTTAGAAAAACAAAAGTAAGACGTTTTTGTGACTAATGAAGGTTATTGAACCAGTTGGCAATGGGTGGAGGGAACGATACTGACTTCAAATTGTGATATTTGCGTAAGCTTCATGATCATGGACTTACGGTTTATTGAGAAGCTATGAAGCTATCCGTTCCTTTTTAGGGTGTGTAAGAGAATATAATTATAATAAACCGTGTCTATAATCACTGCTCTACCTACGGTTGTATATGTTATACTGTGTGTAAGCCGAACTACTATAAATACCTGCTTCAATAGGTAGTCGCAAATAGTGCTAGAAAATTTCATGACAGTTATAATTTTTAATATAAAATTTTTCGTGACGTCGGACCAGATCATTTTTTACTACTTTATCTTAAGGGGGCGCTCCGGGAATCGGGGGTTACATCGAAAATTGGCAAAATAATTGGCAATTGTCAAACCTTATTATACATATTTGTACTATGGCACAAAAAAACACTGGAGGTAAAATTTGAAATCACGTGATCATGTCACGTGACTCCCAGAGCACCAAACGTGAGTGAATTTTCGGCAAACGATAACTCTGCTTATACTTTGCGTATAGTCACACTTTCTATACCAAAATTTAGCTTATGTGCTTCTCTAGTTGAACATTATTTCAGTTTTTAACATTTATGTCAGGTTTGAATAAAAAATATCATTATGTGTTTTCGAAGCCGAACTCTGAGCAATAAAATTCATATAAAAAAATTTCTAAGCTTTATTTTAAAAAACTAAAAAATTGTTCAACTGCGCAAAGCCTAAGGCTATAATTGTGCAAAATTTTGTAGGAAAATATCTTACCATCATTTTATAATCGAATGCCGAAAAATTGGTTTTGTATTCACACAGCCTATATTTGAGTCTGCTACTTCTGAAAATGGTTTCTTGCGCAATTTTTTTGCACAGAACGCAATAAAATTGTTTTAATTTTTCATTACGACTAATAAAATCTACGTATCGTCTGTTTGGAAAGTCTCAAAAAGCGTTGATGCACTGGCTTACTTGCTGAATTTGTGTAAAAGTCGAATAAAATCAGTAAATTGTCCAATTTTTTGAAAATTTTTTGCTATGGAGATATACATGTCAATACATCAGAAATAGTATTTTGGGCAACTTTCCTTCAAGAATGATAGGTCACTTTGGCTGTTTTTAAAAAATACGGCCCAAATCCTTGATTCCCGGAGCGCCCCCTTAAGTAACCTCGAGCGGCTGTTTCCTTTCAACAGGCCAACAAAAAAACAACTTGATTGTACGAAAAATTTAATTGAACGTTTCACTTGAATTTTTAGCATTCTCAATTAGAACGGATCTCCATTCAATCAGCGAAATTGGATCAACATTGAAACATACCTATATAAATAAACATATCTATATATTTAATGGATAAATTTTCGTATTGGTACACGTACATTTCAACAACAAATCAAAATATTCAACCAGAATGCAACAGCATAAAACTTTTAGGCAATTACCCAGGGGTTTCAGCTGTTCTATTTGAGTCAAGAAGGCCTTCCTATAGACGTAATTCTGACCCCTTTTGCGAAAAGTATATAATATGGCGGTTTTAAAGTTTTTTTGTAAAAATTTTACGGAAAAATTGTTTAAATGTAATTGAGAGTCCAATTTGAATAGCGAAGTATATACATTAATTCTTCAAAGGTTAAAATACCCACCTGAATGGCAGAGTTTGAATACACTTTGCAGCGTGCAATGCCAGAACCATTCACTCTTCTGTCGACTTTAGAACCCCCCCCCCCAGTAAATTGATAAACTGACAGCGAACTTACCCCACCTTAGTCCTACACTCCTTCCTACCCCAACCCCACCATAACTAATTAGACAAATATTAAAACAGAAACACTTGCTATTATGGTAGTTATCGCATCTATCTAGTTCAGAAGAAGCGTAATAACCATTGAAGAGTCAGCAGTGAATAATAATGAAGTTACTAAGACGCAAAGTGTAAAATTACACTTCAAAACTACTTTTCCATCATTTTTGGACATCGGAAAAAAACTCGGAAAAAAACCGGAAAAAAACCTGAAAAAACCGGTTTTTTCCGGCCATAATTTTTTTCCGGAAAAAAACCAACCCTGTCTCACACTCACGCTGCCGCCCCCAGACCCCTATAGGCTTTTAACTCTGTGACTTAGTGATTTGAACTTGAGTTTTAGCTCTGATGTTTTCGGCCGGTCAAATATGTTTGCATGTGCATGTGCTGTTATTTCGCAAATTTTTGTGTTAAAATAGCAAAAAAGTTAATTTTCACCCATTACAAAAAATAAGTCATTCCCCCTAAAGATTTTTTCCCGGTTACAACGTGACTGCTATATATACGCCTAAATTACAGAAGTCGGGGGGGGCGGTAATCCCCGGAAGCTACAGACATTTACGGCGTCGTATCTTCTACACAGTTCAATCTTTTCCAAATGTCTATTTTTGGGGTGTATACTGGGTTTTTTTTCGCAAAAACGTTCGCAATTGCGAAAAAAAATTGGTGATTGCGAAAAATTTTCAAACCTTTTCGCAAAATTGCGAAAAAATTTTGACGCAGTGGAGGTGAACTCGTAAGGTCTATGCGCTGATTTCTGTGGTTTAGTCGGAAAATATTTTTGTTACGGCCCCAATTGACCAAATTTGGCCTAAAAATTGAAAATTTCTAAGACTTTTTGTGATCCCTTAGGCCCGGACTCGTGCAACTTTGTGGCTTGATGTTTCTAGTGACTGTAAATGCGACAGATTTTCTTTCATGTATCATCACACCACAGCATGTAACAGTAATAGACCCATTGCACGTATAATAGGGGGTATGTATAGGTATAATATGGGTCGAGGTGACATAATTGAGAAAGATTTCAAAATTGTTAGCATTTTCAGACCTAACTTGATCATTGGCCGGGTCTTCTAAAATTTCTTTGTGAAAAAATCGATTGTGAAAACTGAAAATTGTTAAAAATTACACAAAAACGGCTCCATAAATTTAAATAAAAGTGTCAAAATCGTTGCTTTTTGGCCAAAACGGGTAAAAATTGCGTGAGTCTTATTCCTGTATAGGCGTAATAATGTTTTATTAACATTTAAATGTAAAATCTACTGCATTAAGTAACAAAAGTAAGTCTGCGAAAAAAATTTTGATTTTGCGAAAAAAATTTCAAGCTTTTCGCAAAATTGCGAAAATTTGCCAGCGAAAAAAAAAACCCAGGGTGTATATATATATTCTTTTATACGTATATATATTCTTGACAATTTTGCAAGGTTTGACTAAAAGGGGGAGGTTCAGACAGACACCCGGCCAGAACAACCAGCTCCCTCTGACTCCTGACCAGGGTTTTTTTTTCAAAATCGACAATGGGTCCATGTTGGGTCAGGTTAATTTTTGCTGGGTCCAGTTAAGCACAGACTGGGTCAAGAATATATGTGTCGTAAGTAGACATTTATATTATAAAATGTCATTTTCTGTGCAGGTACGCATTGACGTACCCAGAAAAAATTTCGGGGAATTACTTTTTGAGTTTTTGTAATGGAATGAAATATATATATATCATACATGTAACGGGGTCAAAATTTTGGGGGGGGCCTCTCCGGCCAAATTTTGGGTACCCTCCCCCCCCCCCAGATTGACCAAAAGTACCCTAAATTTTGCAAAATTTTCTAAAAATTTCGCCAAAAACTGCCTTTTTTTCTAAATTTTGCCCAAATTTTGGGGACCCTCCCCCCGGGTCCTCGATTTTGGGGGGGTTCCCCTTCCCCCATCACCCCCTCAATATATATAGACTGTATTGAGAATTTTTTATTTTATAGGCAAAGTTTGGTCAATTGGAAACGTATCAGAAATTTTTTTTGGTGGGGCGATAAAAATCAAAGGGGGGACCCTTGTTGGCAATTTCTTGAGGTTCAACCAAAAGGGGGGTGTCGCGACCCCCGTCACCCCCCTCTGGCTGCGCCCTTGGGTCTGGCTTGGGTCAGGTTAATTTTTGTTGGGTCCAGTTAAGAGAACTTGAGTCTGGACCCACTCGTGGACCCAAAAAAACCCCTGCTCCTGACACCTGCCCTTCGCACCGCAGTCAAAATGCCATACTGGTCAATTTGACCAAATATATGACCTTTTATCAATGTTGATGAAAATTTTTTGTGAGATCACCAAAAACGGGACCAGTCAGTGGCCAGTGGTCGTATGAGTGTGTAAATACATATGTATAGAAATGGGGCGTGACTGTTGAAACACTAAAAAATGCTGTTTCGAAAAAAATTGAAAATTTTTTCACAATTGTCAACATTTTTACTAATTGAAATTTTTTTGTAAAACACTGCCTCCGGCTCCGGCTCCGGCAAAATTTTACGTCCGGTCGTTCGTTACTCAAAATGGGGGGGGCGCGACCAAGATGGGGGGCTCCAGACCAAATGGGGGGGCGCCCCCCCACTACAAATATGCCAGCCATCTGTGTCCCCATTCGATCCCGGTGCCTAGCACTTTTACGAAAACCTCGGGCTCGTTGCACAAAAAATTATCAGTTATCAGTTATCAGCAAAAATTTATCAGTTATCAGTGTAGCGTTGCACGAAGTTTATCAGTTATCAGTTATCAAGTTATCAATCATCACACAAGAACACTGATAACTGATAACTGATAATTATCAGTAAACCATTAAAAACATAAAAATTAGCCTTAATTTCACTGTTTTTCTAATTTTGTTCACATATACTAATTTTCATTATGAACACTAATTCATTAGAAGCATATATATATTTTCACATTTGAAGCATATCAGTGTTCTGCTTTGTGCAACGAACACTGATTATAATTCACTGATAAATGGTGGAAATTTTACTGATAACTGATAAATGATAATTATCAGTAAATTTTGTGCAACACTGATGATTGATAACCGATAACTAACAGCTGATAACTGATAATTATCAGTTATCAGTAAACGCCGTGCAACGCAGGTTACTTTTATATACTGATAACTGATAATTTATCAGTTTAACTGATAATTTATCAGTTATCAGTGTTTGGTGCAACGGGGTCCTGGTGTACGGGCCTCCTCCCGCACCCTGGTAGACGTGTTCCCGACCCCAATTCAGAACAGGCCCTTTTGGCAAATTCCGCCAAGTCGAAGCCACCTTTGGTTTTCATTTCCACTAACTACACCCCCAGGTGGGTCCACCCCTACGCACACCTTGCAGTTCCTTTGACCACTGATGATCCAGCACAGGAAAACCAGGAACCTGAATTTTCTGTAATTTTTTTCAGTTACAGATTTTTCATAATTCTTTATATCCGTATATATGTACTTTGCGTTAGTTCGCTGCATAATTAGAAACTTAACTAATGTGACTGAAGTTAAAAATCAGCATTACCAGGGGTAGGGGTAGCCCCCATTAGTTGGAGCTTTTTTGAGATTTTAAGTTACATCGCCAATGCGTTAAAAATGACATTTTTCAACACGAAATAAACGCAAATAGCTTGCGGATCTACAGCTAGCACTCAACATTACGAGGGTCTGCGGGCGGCAGCCCCCAGAAGTTGTACCTTTTTTGAGATTTTAATCATCGACAATGCATTGAAAACTGCACTGTTGACATGAAATAAACAAAAATATTTGCTGGATCTCAAGTAAGCACATGTATGACTTTGGCCAACTTTTCGAAAAAATAGGACCACAAATACAGACACAAACATATGCCTAAGTTGCGAAGCTAATGATGATAGTCTCTAAATACAAAATGTGTGAACAATTTATAAAACAACACAATTTGAATATTGAGATAAATGACGGCAAAGTTAACTAATTTAAGCTAAGAAAAAACGAAAAACAGTCAGGCAGGGCGTCGTCATATCAGTGTCGGCGTTCCACCATATAAACAATCTTCACGCCATGATTAAGTTTAACACAAAAAAGTAAAAATGTGAGCAAATATTAAAAAAAATATTTTTCAACAAGAGTGAAGTGTAAAAAGTAGTTCTGGGTTATCCGTGTTTCAATTTAAGTGGAGTTTTCATTTATCTGTAAGTTTATTTAAAAACTGGATGAGTTATATATATATATATATATATATATATATATAAATAATATATATATATATAAATAATATATATATATATATATAGAGTTTTAGTTTCATAACTATTGATGCATTTTGCTTCGTGTTCTTTGGATGGGTCAGAATCAACCCGTATTTTTCCCCAAAATGGAGATTAAAACTGTTTATTTGATTTACGTAAAATAGTGCTGAGAAAAAATTTAACGTAGTTTTGCAGAGCAGCCATATGAAAGCCAGACGGACGAAAATGTCTAGCTGCAGCCCTGGTCCTACATCGGTTTTCATCAATTTTTCTACATACATATCGGCCAAAAAATCGGCTTTGTAAAAAATTCCAGCTAAAAAGTGAAACAGCTGTTTTTTGCCAAAATGCGGGTATCAAGCGGAAACTGTTATATATGCTCACATGACAGAATTTGCCTCTTTGAATACGATGAATGAAAAATTGTTACAATTGATAAAGTCTGTGTCTTTGCAAAGTTGCTGTCATTTTAAGTTGAAAGGGCTGGCATTAGACGTACAAAAATTTGGCTTCGTCACTTTTCGGCCACTATTCGTCACATTTCGCGAAGGATGATGCTCGTCGTACGCCGAAGAATAGGGAACTTCAACTTAGCACAGTACTGTATATACGTACGTCAAAACAGGCATCGGAATCTTTTGCGCTACAGATTTTTTAGACGTTATTTACATACATTGTAACCCTTCCGGCTTCCCATTCAAAGACATTTTATCTTTCAGAGGAATTTCCGATATATTTCAGTCAGACACATTCTGTGTAACATTTAGATTTCACTCAGAATTCAGACACGTAACTGGCTATACAGATAAATTTAAATTATAAATGTCGATGATTTTATAATTATAAATTTAAATTTAAATTTGCAGGTGTAAAAAATGTGCCTTTTCTCCGAAACTCGTGTAAAAAGTGCCTACATCACAGGAAACCAGTGAATCTGAATTATCTGTAAAATTTTTTTCTATTACAGATTTTTCGGATGTTTTTTACCCTTTCCATTTAGAGACTTTTTATAGACTTTCAGAGGAATTTCAGATAAATTTCAGAGAAATTCAGGGGAACTTCAGAGAATTTCTCCCAGAATTCAGAGACTGAATTATATCTGAAAAAAATCAAAATGTCACTGGCTTTTCAGATAAATTTCAGATATTTCTTACACGAGTTTCAGAGATAATTCACATGATTTTCACATCTGTAAAAAGTCGGGAAATTTTACTTGAAATTCGTGTAAAAAGTATCTGAAATTTATCTCAACAGCCAGTGACATTTTTTTCAGATAAAATTCGGGGTTAAATGCAGTTGGGGGGGAAATAGTGGACCTATTTTTTTGAGTAGAGCACCTAGCTAGGGGGAAGCATTTTTGCTTAAAGAACCCCTATTTCATTTTTTGGATTTTCTAAGATATGACCCCCCGCAATCTGAACCCTCACTGAGGGACGTTTTACAATTTTTTTTCCGAAGCCCTTAATTTTTGCCTTCTAATCGTGTCTAAATGGTGGCAGATTATTGTTTACAATTTTTTAGAATCAAAACAAAGGCTCTTTGACCGGGTTGCAGCGGAAAAAATGGCCGAATTCGCCAGAAACGTCTAATTTTTGACCAAAAACAAACTTGGCCTTAATTTAGGCTTGGGCTTAGGCTTAGACTTAGGGCTTAGGCTTAGTATGGGGATTAGGCTTAGGCTTAGTATCAGGCTTAGGCTTAGGCTTAGGTCAGCCTTACGCTCAGGCTTAGGCAATAAAAAATCGAAATTTTCAGAAAAAATCCTGCCAGCTTAGGCTAGAGAATCCTGCCAACTAAGCCTAGACGATGCCTCAAAACATCATAACGCACTCAAAACTATCCGAAAACAAAGATTATAGCCAATTTTGGCTTCGAACTTTGACCTACGTTCACGTCCAAAAACACTGAAAATGCAATTGTCAAGGGGTCATAGCCAGTGGCGTATCCAGGATTTCGCAAAGGGGGGGGGGCCACAGGAAAATTATTTCCAGAAAAAAACTAGATCGTAAAAAATTATCTGGTTTTTTTCTGGTTTTTTTCTAACTTTTTTCTAGTTAGAAAAAAACCAGAAAA
>JASANF010020581.1:0-17709 GCA_030248245.1 Trissonchulus sp. WLG1_4 | reverse complement strand
TATTGCTACGGATAATAGGGTGACTGCAACTTTTTAAAAAGTCGTTTATGGTAGGCAAACATTTGTAAAAAAAATTCCAAATAACGTCGTAGACGGGATCGGACAAAAATGCACTATTTTTCAAGCTAATTTTTCGTTAGCTACTTTTAGGCTCCTCCAACTTTTCTCGAATGGCTATTTTGATCGAAAAATACGCTCTATCTCGTTACAACTATCGTTCGTGGAATCAACCATCTTTTTTTCCTTATCCTGCAATAGTCTCTTTTTAAGGTAAATCGCGACTTCTTCATGTTGTTTTTTTTATTGTGAAATTTGACTTGAAATTAGAACAAAAGTAGATCCAGGTGTAGCGCTTTTACCAAACTGTTGATTTCTGTTTTTGGTGAAAATTCTGCAGCGAATTCAGGTTTACCAGTTTTAGAAAAAAACTGAGTGAGTTCTAGGCCAAAACAATTGGATCAAAATTATAGAAACAGGACACCTCGGCAACATAATTACCTACAGTTTAAGCCATAGATCGTAAAATTTGAACAAAGTTTCGCTCAGTTATGCCGTTCTAAAAATCATGCGCATTTAGCGAAAATAGAAATATTCAATCGGTGATAAAAAATCAGAACAAGGCAGCAGGCACGTGAAACTTACTCAGAAACAGAGCTTTTTAACAGGCTTTAATAATATTTAGAAATGAATTCATTCTAGCTTGAACCTACTATACTTTATACTTACGCACTTAATTACTTACTTATACGCACTTACTTACTCAGTTATATACGCACTTAAGGTGGTAGTTACGTTTTCGCAGCTTTTTTCAATGTTCTATTTTGTAGCAATTACTAAATAAATTTACAAGCGGTCTTTTGCATATTATTAATCAACTTATTTTTTGCAAAATTGCAATTTTTCAAGGGTCGGTGTTACTCATAGTGTGCACGCCAACTATTTTGGTGAAGCTCATCAGCTCAATTTTATGCATTTTTCCCCGTATTTCGTTATTTCTTCACTGTGGTAAAAAAATTCCGCATACAATTACGCAATTTATACCAAAGGCACGTTGATGTGTTACGAAACTGTTGGTATGCTTAAGGTGGCGCTCCGAATAACTTCCATAACTTTATTATCTTATAAGACGACGTAGGTTCAGCTAGAATGAATTTCGTTTAAATATATTAAAGCCTGTTAAAAAGCTCTGTTTCTGAGTAAGTTTCACGTGCCTGCTGCCTTGTTCTGATTTTTTATCACCGATTGAATATTTCTATTTTCGCTAAATGCGCATGATTTTTCAAACGGCATAACTGAGCGAAACTTTGTTCAAATTTTACGATCTATGGCTTAAACTGTAGGTAATTATGTTGCCGAGGTGTATCTTTTCTTATAATTTTGATCCAATTGTTTTGGCCTAGAATACACTAGTTTTTCTAAAACTGGTCAACTTGAATTCGCTGCAGAATTTCACCAAAAACAGAAATCAACATTTTCGTAGAAGGTACACCTGAATCTACTTGTTTTCTAACTTCAAGTCAAATTTCACAATGAAAAAACGACATGGAGGAGAGCTATCACGATTCAAAGAAGGCTATTGCCGATCAGAAAAATCTGAGGTTTGCCCACACAAACGACAGTGTCAAAAAATAGAGCGTATTTTTTAATGCAAATAGCCATTGAGAAAAGTTGGAGAAGCCAAAAAGTAGCTAACGAAAAATTAGCTTGAAAAATAGTGCATTTTTGTCAATATCGCTCGACGTAATTTGAAAATTTTTTTACAAATGTTTGCCTACATAAACGACTTTTTAAAAAGTTGCAGTCACCTATTATCTGCGGAAAACCGTTATCAAAAGTAACAAAAGCCATATACAATTTTTCGGAAAATCGATTTGAAGATTTTGCCATATCAAAATTCAGGTCAAAAAATCAATTTCAACAAAACTACATGTTATGTATATCAAACGAAAGCTAATTCACTGCTGAACAACCTTTCTTCAAGAACAAAGACCTGAAAACGTGATTGAAAACTTTTACTGCCCAAAGTCAGTTATTCGGAGCGCCACCTTAACTAAACGTAATAACTTAGCATATTTTTACAGTGAGCAAAAGTTTGCCTCAAATTTTTCCAAAAAGTCAAGAAACGGCAGTTTTTATGACTTTGGTAGGCTGTAACTAAAAAAATGATCAACCTTTTCACTCAATTCGAAAAAGGTATAGGTCAAATTTATTTGGCTACTGTCAAATAAGCTGTCTTCGCATTCTTATGAAAGGAACAGGATATTGGTTACTTCAACTGAAATCACTCATTGTGCTCAGAAATGACGGATTTTTTTAAAAATTTTAATTCAGTTAAATAGGGCCTCATTAGGGTCAGCTAATAATACATTAAGCACAGTTTTCCCGTACCCGTTGAAAAAATGGCGGACAAAAGTTTTAAAAATGACGTTTCAGGAGACTGAAGAAAATTTGCAATTTTTGAAGGGGTTTATTAACACTGCCAATGCTCGTGGCTGCTGTGACATATACTAACCAAATTTTGCAGGTATAATAGATGCATAAAGGACTATAGACATGTAAAGTATTGTGCAAAGTGGTTATTGGTATTTTGTGATATTGGCATAAGAAGTCAGAATTGAGGTAAAAAAACTTCAAAGTTACGGATCGCCTACAACGACTAACAGAAATATGTCATATTTTAGCTGAAAATATTTTTAAAATAAATTGGGTTAGACCTTTTTTGATTGGCTTTTATGAGTAGTGTAAGAGCCACAAAAATTTGCATACAATTTTGTAAGTCCTCAAAAAATACACAAAAAATCCAGTTTTTTAGCTATAAATTAGCCGTAAAAGTTTGAATCAATGTCAAAATTAGCTGAAATATTGCTATTTGCATTCGCAATGTCCGTGCCAAGTTTGATTATGTTCGATCAAGTAACTTTTGAATTATTGCAAAAACTTCGAAAACGTAACTACCACCTTAATTACTTATGCACTTAAATTTATTAGTTTTTAATAAATATTTTTACGAAGAATTAAGAAAACTGAAACTTTACGAATACCACCCCACTCAGACCGCATGTACAAAATATTATATAAATACTGGATAGCTACAGCAAATTAATTAAATTTGGTTTAATTACACTGAATTAAGACTCAATTTATGAAACCAGCAAAAAGCACGGTACATAGGCCGCTTAGGGGCTGTTAACAAACTCGGATTAATGGAATTAGATTATATAACTGAATTAGCTTCAATAGCTCCACATAGAATTTGCGTATCTTTTCAAGAATTTACACGTTTATGCGAATAGCAACTGTCTCTAATTTGAAAAAAAGATCTTATGCTTCTGTGTTGTGTTCTTCAGTTAATCTAATCCAGTTAATCTGAATTTGTGAACAGACAGGCCCTATGAGAATTCCCCGTTATCATCCAAATCAATTCTAATCTAATCCGCTAAATCCAATAAATTCTGACCTTCGCCTCAGCAATGAAGGTCCTGGCTCGCACAATGTCCAGCGTGGTGACTCCGAAAATGCGCTTGGGGTCGTAGACACCCGCCTTCTTCATCACCTCGGACGCGATCGGCACTGTGGAGTTCACCTAAACAATAAAAAAAATTTTAGGGGGGGGGAGAGCTTCTCCAGCCAAATTATGGGGACCCTTGATCGACCAAAATACCCAAGATTTGTAAAATTTTCCCAAAACAGTGCATTTTACCAAATTTTGCCGACATTTTTGTGACCCTCCCCCCCGGCCTCTCGATTTTGCGGGGTCTCCGCCTCATACAGATTGTATGCTTAATACTTGCAATTAAAAATGGACTGCAATTCACATACGTATTAAAATCAAACATTTAAACGCCAAAATTGCTCTTGAAAGGTAGTGGTGAGTGAAACCCTGTAACCTTGCGTCCATAATTCTAAGTAGTAAAGTCAAATAATATAGTTGGCTAATGGCTTGGTATACGAAACAAACTGGTAACGAAGCAGCATAAACCACCTATAGAATTGCATAGATGTTGAATACACCACCCCAATATATAACTGATACAATATTTCGTGGTCAGCAAAAAGAAGTCCAGTGCTTACTGGATTAGTGATGATGCAAATCATAGCTTTGGGGCATTTCTGTGCTGCCACCTTGCACAAATCGCGAACAATTCCGGCATTGGTATTGAACAAATCGTCACGAGTCATGCCTGCAAACAAGTATATATATAAATGAAATAAGTCTGAACCTGTTAGTTACGTTCACAAAAACCTAAAGCCCCTAAAGTACCAAAAAATTCGTTTCAAAACGCATGTGTATATTATTATGCATTTTTGAACGAAACTTTAAAATTCCAAATGTTTTTTAGTCAAGTGAGTCCCGAGGCGCACTATTGTCGCGCACTATTGTGTAACACATTTCAATAATCCAAGTCACTTACTCAAAGATATTCTATATTATAGACATGTATATATATAAAAGGGGAGAGATGCATAATCCCCCCTCCCGTTGTTGTTTATTCAAAAATTCGGCATTATTTTTGAAAATTCGCTACAATTAAAAATTTAGGTATTTTTGATCAATCAGATTCCAAAAAGTTAGCCGAAAACTACCACTCGGAATTTCGACCCCGTTGAATGTGCGTTCGTGTGTGTATACACTGTACGGAACAGACATGCAAATACAATAAAGCAATACTAATAATACCAAATAAAAAAATAAAAAACAATATATACAACAAAAAAATTCCACAAGTCCTACCGGGTTTCCTGGGCACGCCAGCCGGAATCACCACCACGTCGGCGCCGTCCAGACAGCTAGGCAGTTCGTCTGGGCCGGTGAAGGCAGCGACCTGGGGCGCGGTGCAGATGTGGGACAGGTCTGCGGCCACGCCGGGCGTGTGCACGATGTCGAACAGTTGCAGCTGGCTAATGCCCGGGGTCAGTTTCAGCAGCAGCGACATGGGCTGGCCAATGCCCCCGCTGGCGCCCAGCACCGCCACTTTGGCTCCATGCTGCAATCGGAAAATGTGTTTTCTTTTTCCTCTTTCTTTTTCACATCAGAAACGTTTCTCTTTTTTCTTTTTCACATCTTTTTTTTCTTTTTCACATCAGCATACATGTACACGGGGTCTCGGTTTGGGGGGGGGTCTTGTCCCGAAATTTTCGACATTTTAGGGGGGCTTGTCCCGATATTTTGTCCCAAAAACGCGAAAATTTCCAATTTTTGCCTAAAAATGGGAAACTTTTGCGAAACTTCTATATTTTTAGCGATTTTTTCGTTTTTTTGGTCATTGTGTTTGGGGTTTCAGAGAGGGGGGCTTGTCCCGACTCGTCAAATCTGAGGGGGGGCTTGTCCCGGAATTTCAAATCTGGGGGGGCTTGCTCCCCCCCCAGACCCCCCCCATGTACATCTGTGCACATCAGTAATGTTTTTATTTTTATTTTATAAATACTTTTTTACATCAGTAATGTTTTTCTTTTCCTTTTTCACATCATATATATATATATTTTTCCCTTTAATTTCCTTTTTCACAAAATATATATATATATATATATATATATATATATATATATATATATATATATATATATATATATATACGTATAGAGTGAGAAGTGGAGTCATACGTTTTCGCAGAAGAAAGATCAGAATAAAATAAGCGTTTATTACGAAAGCATTTTTTTGTAAAAATTGTTCTTTCGCAAAAATGCAGTAGTTGAAAACACTCATTCACCACAAAACTGTACTTTGATCCTCACGAACGCAATATCAAATAGTCTGCGCTGCGTGTATTAAACAGACCTTATGGTGGCTGAATCGAGCAATCTGGCGCACCACGGCCGGCATCTGAGACAAAAGCAGTTTCATTTTCAAATGGATGCGATACGATCCCGCAAAAAGAGTTCGAGTTCCCACTAAAACACTGACAGCACAATATTACATGTATAAGTGGGGTATAGTCAGAGAAATATCGTCAAATACGATCAAAAACATGGGGTAAAAAATACACCCCCCTCTAAGAGGTATATGCTTTTTCAATACATATAAACCAAGCACTACTAGTTCTACATTACTTAAACGTATTATATACCTAGTCATGATCTGTCTTCAGCAAATATGAAGCTGAGAAAATAATGCACCCAAAATATGGCTCATGTTACAAGGGCCAACAAAATTTTCACAAGCTTCTTTTGTCGCGTGGTGTATATAGCTGTTTTCCGACACTAACTGCGCATATATGGCATAGTCAACTATCCTTCTTTCAAACTGTGAATGGTTCTTCTCTATTGGTACTGGTTGGCGCATATTTTTTTACCCCTCCCCTTTTTGGTCGATTTGTGGGGAAAAAATACGGATACGTTTTGTCTAAAACTAAGTTTACTAGCCTTTTCAGAGAAAATCCACATGTTGTTCACATCTTCTCGGATAAAAAATTTGGGTCGCGTAGCACCCCCCGTAGACAAACTTCGAAAAATTTTCGGACAAAAAGGCACGTTGGTCCCTCCCTCAACTTGATCCTGACTACGCTGTGGACCCTGGACTGTAGAGTGCAACGGAAACGAAATGGAAAAGTCCAGCAGCCAAAAACAACTGCTTGTTACTTTTTTAAATGTGATGATAATGATATTAGCCTTTTTAAATAAAGAAAGTGGTTTTCCTATGATTTTACTTCATCGCAGGAAAATTATTCCCAGAAAAATCCCAAGTTTCTAGAAAAATTTAGAAATTCCGAAATTTCTAAAGTATTTCTCATGTTTTTTCTTAAGATGGTTTTTTTGATTGGTTTAGGTGTTTTTGTCTATAGTTACTCAACTCTCAACATGTGTGATCTATAGTTATTCAACAAATTTTCTAGTTTTTTAAATAGTTTTTAAACTTTTTTAGACATTTTCTAGGGTTAATTTCTGGTTTTTCTAGTACGTATATACTTAAACCTTGGCCTAGCTTCATCCTTCAACACACAAGAAAATTATTCCCAAGGGCCAGCACCCGTATTCATAAAAGTGCAAGCTCGGCTTTGTATCCGAGCTTTGAGCAAGCCCGGCTTATATAAAATCCCGGCTTTACGTATTCATAAAACCAAGCTCGGCTTTTTATCCAGGCTTTTTGGCATTCATAAAAGCTGGGATAAAAAGCCGAGCTTATATGGTATTCATAAAAATCAAGCTCGGATTATAATCCCGGCTTCTACAGGTGCGTCAAGTTGGCAGCCCCACTTGCGGCACAAACTCCATTTTTGGTGGCACAAACTAGGTTGGGGTGCAGATTCGGTTGGGGGGGGGGAATTAAAACTAACATTTTTTCAACGTAAAAACATGTTTTTATAGGTTTTCGCATGCGCTGACTTCATTTTTGGCAGTTTGCAAGCGAAAAAACGTTGATTTTCAGCTTTGTCTAAAAATTCTAATTTTGTCGAAATCGTCATATTCGGGATAACTCTGGCAAAATACAGGGTTTTTTTTCAAATCGACCACTGCTCAAAACGTGTTCTTTTTTATTTTTGAGTGTTTTTTTTTACGATCACTTGTTCTTTTTTACTGAAAGTTTTAAACGGCGTTGTACTAATGCTCTTAACCAAAATTTACGTTCATACAATTCATCTACAATTGCGTTTCTACAAAAAAATTTCGGGGCGGTGACTTTTCGATTTTTTGCAATAGGTTAAAATGCACTTTGTATCAATTAAACACTTAAATACGCAGTGTAAGTCCACTAAGCCACATAGTTGTAGGGGTCTAGGGGCTGGGGGCGGCGGCCCCCAGAAAAAAATTGGAGATTATTTCAGTTTTTAGGCTAAATTTGGTTATCAGATTTTTTTAGGCCGGACGATAAAAACCAAAGGGTGGACCCTTGTTGACAATTTCTTCAAGTTCGACCAAAAGGGGGGGTCACGACCCTAGCGACCCCCCCCCCCCCTGGCTACGCCCCTACTAGTTAGAATCCATTTTATTAGTGCAATAGTTTGACGAAAGCTAGCCGTTATAACAGCCGCGAGCATTAATAAATCCGATACACCTATACACACTTGCTATACGCACCTATATATACACACTTGCTTACGCTTTTATGAAAGACAATAGCAGGGAACACAAGGCAAAGTTGCGTGGGTCTGGGGGCGGCAGCCCTCAGTAAAAAAATTGGAGATTTTTCATTTTTAGGTTAAATTCAGTCAGTTGGAGACGCATCGGAAAATTTTTCTGGCTAATTTTTCCGGCTTTCTCACCCGCCCAAAATTTCATCCTGGATCCGCCACTGTTGTTCACAGTGGCGCGGCCAGGAAAAATTTTAGGGTGGGGGGATGACTTTTCGATTTTTTGAAATGTGTACAATGCACAAATATATACATGCACACGCTTTAATGGAACACGAAAGCAAGAAACACTGAGCCATAAGGTTGCAGGGGTCTGGGGGCGGCAGCCCCCAGGAAAAAATGAGGAAATTTTTGATTTTTAGGCCAACTTTGGTCAATTGGAAACGTATCCGAAATTTTTCCGGCCGGACCATAAAAACAAAGGAGGGTCCCTTGTGTAAAGTTTCAGTTGAAAAAAATTTCGGGGGGGGGGGGAGGAATTCCCCCTTGGCTACGCCCCTGGTTGTTCAGTTGTGTTTAGATCAGGGAATAGCCAGGATTTTAAAAAGGAAGGAGCACCTCGGCTTCGGCACTTTGAAAAATTAAGGAAAAGGACAAATTTATGCAAAAAATTTCACACTGAAAATTTTGTATTTTTGTAAGCTCAATAAAGTCCCCTAAACGTCAGACAACGCGCCGCATACAGCATAAAAATTTTTGGTACCCACCATACGTGGGCAGCTAGCGAATTCTGGGGGGGGGGGGGGAGGGTGAGCCACCGGGGGGGGGGGGGGGGTGCGGAGCAACTTTTTCGGCTATTGTTGCTTCGTGAGTCACCAATTTCGCTTCGTGAGCCACTAATTTTTGCTCCGTGAGCTGCCTTCGGAACATTCTGGGGGGGGGGTGACGGACCTGTCTGGGGGGGTGAGGATGCCTTCTGGGGGGAGTGAACCCCCCCCCCAAACCCCCCCACGCCCATGTATGGCAGCCACCCTTACGGGAACCCTCCTCCCTCCTCCGGGACCGAATTTTTTGGGGAGGGGTCTTCCCCTCCCCCCTTATCCCCCCCCCAACTACATGTATGACGCGCCCCCTTCTCCTTAAACCTCCGAAAAATCTGGGACAAGCCCCGTCCCAGACCCCATCACCATACCCCATGTATATTTACGCTGTTAAATGCTGCTAAACACCATGAAGTACCCTAGTCCTATACACATTCGCAGCACTGCAAACTGAAGAAAATAATAAAATGTTCAGTTCAGGGGCCGTATTCTCAAAATTACCTGTAGTTAAAGTTAGGCTAACAACGATTAGCGTTAGGTTAGGTTAAAGTAGGTTAGGCTGTAAGGTGAAGGTAAAGTTAATTCTGCGGGTAAAGGTAAAGTTAAAATTGAAAACACGATTAACGTAGACGGTTGAGGTTAAAAATTTGCACAATACATTAACTTTAGCTGCGAAACAAGATAAAGCAGTTTTCTGGCCCAAAAATTAAAGGTAACTATAGCTTTCACGTTGGCTTTAGTCAATGTTTGAGAAAACGACTTTACCTTCACTTTACCTATGGGTAAAGTTAGCCTAACTTTACCTGCAGGTAATTTTGAGAATACGGCACCTGTTGAGATCCCTAGAGAGAGACCAGTAGGACATAACAGCAGTCCCCAAAAAATCAATTTTGGTGCACTGTAGACGCGATTCTGGGGCCGTATTCTCAAAATTACCTGCAGGGGCCGTATTCTCAAAATTACCTGCAGGTAAAGTTAGGCTAACTTTACCCACAGGTAAGGTGAAGGTAAAGTTAATTCTGTGAGTAAAGGTAAAGTTAAAATTGAAAACAAGGTTAACATCGACGGTTGAGGTTCAAAATTTGCACAATACATTAACTTTAGCTGCTGAACAAGATAAGTACTTCACTGGCCCGAATATTAAAGTTAACCATTGCTATCACGTTGGCTTTAGTCGTTGTCTGAGAATACGAGTTTACCTTCACCTTACCTGTGGGTAAAGTTAGCCTAACTTTACCTGCAGGTAATTTTGAGAATACGGCCCCTGGTGTTTTACACGGCTCCGGCTGGCTGTTCTACGGTTGTTTTTTTATCTTTTGCTGTTCTTTTTTAGAAAATGGTGTTCTAAAGAACATAATTTGGAACAAAAAAAAACTCTGGCAAAATAAGACCTGCTCGGTCATTATATCAGTCTAAAATTTTATGAGCATATACTAACACATAATAATATATTTTATTCAGCTTTATTTGCTACATATCTTGCTTATTCTGGCCAAAAAATGTTGATTTTTTAATTATAAAATTGGCGAAATGAACTTTACTTAAAATGAACTTAAAATTCAAAATTTTATAATTTTTTTTTCACAGCAGATGGCTATCAAACATTTTTCCCTACAAATAATATCACATTTAAGGCACAAATGCGGCGTTACAATAAATTCTAATGCTTCAAATCCTAGTTCAAAACTTCCCTAATGCTCAGAGCCAAGCTCACGCCGACGGGCAATTTCGGTTTTAAAGTTCAGCTTTATTCATTATTCCACAGTAGCAAATGTCCTTTTATTTGATGCAGGAAACTTAAGACTAAGGCCCGAATTCACATACTAAGAATTATTCACATACTAACGCTAAGCGTTTGCTAAGTGTTAGCGCTTAATTTGTACTAAACTGTTATTCACAAAATAAACGCTTAAAAATTAGTGTTATACTAAACTTAGCGTTTAGCAACTTTTGTGCTTAGTTTTGGCTTTGGCTTGGAGTGCGCTCCCTGCTCCGGAATTCGTTATTTATCGGAATTTCCATTTGGTATTTATAAATCCGATTATAGATTTGTTTAAATTACTATTTCTTATTAATAATATATATTTTTCTCGAACTATAAATTTGTAAAAAATGTTTTCAGCAGGTGGATTCCTGAGAAATGCAAAATCAGCTCTACATGTTTCAGGGGGCATATCGTGAAAAATATAAATTTTCAAATATAAGTTCTTGAAGAAAAATTACTTCGATTAAGATGCTGTACTCAAAAATGTAAAAAAACGAATTTGGACAACAAAGTGCATTTTTGATTTTTGGCGATTAAACGAGCAAAATGGATCGAATTGGTCGGAATATGTCACTAATATACAGTGGCGTAGCCAGGGGGGGGGGCCCGGGGGGCCAAAGCCCCCCCCTCAGCGCGGGTTTGGCCCCCCCTCAGCGTTTTGGGCCCCCCCCCCAGGGTTTAAAAATTTGGGTCGCGTTTCACCCCCCCCCCCCCCCCCGGTAGACAAACTTCGAAAATTTTTCGGGCAAAAAGGCACTTTGGCCCCTCTCTCAACTCGATCCTGGCTACGCTACTGCTAATATATCCTAAATTGCATGCCCTTCCTTCCCATGGCGGCCAAGAACCTCCCCCACTCTCCCTACCCCTTCCCCACACTATCCACTAAGCGCTTAGCGCTTAGGGAGCTCCCGAGGTCCCTAAACTTAAGCGCTTAATTCTAAGCCAAACACTAAATTTTAAGTATGTGAATACAAAATTGAAACGCTAAGTTAAGGTGGCACTCCTGAAATGTGGGTTTTGGCCATTATTTTGAAAATGCGCAAAAATAAACATGCATCGCAAGAACAAAAGTTGTTCAGAAGTGAATTTCCTTTAATTTGATAGCCATATTACATGCAAAAATTTTCCGAAATTTTTGAGCTTTTTTCTGTAAGAAAAATAGATTTTCACGAAAATGGCTATATAAGCCAGTGTATTTACACGTAAGTGATGATTTTGGAAGATTGAAAAACACTAGTAGCTGTGTTTTACTTGCACATACTTTAAAATATTTGATCTGTTACTGAGTTTGGTGTAATGTTTTGCAAAATAAAGCTGTATTTTCTGCATGATGCTGAAATAAAGTGCGTGTGAATACAATCGCAAATTTCGGCTTGCGATTCTAAAAAATTGGTTCAACGAAAAAACTTAAAATTTGGCATATTAATGCACCTCGTTGTCTTCGAGCGGTCGCAAAATTTGATTTTGAGCGAATCGAAAGTGTTTAAGAAATTTAGTTAAATTTACGTTTTTCGAAAATCGTGATTTTGCTGTTTTTCAAGATATCAATCATATTCATTAAAAATAAGATTTTGCGACCGCTCGATCACGTTATGGCAAGCAAAATGAGCTATTGGTTGTGCAACAGTTATCTTGCTGTGAAGAGAAATCGCAAGCCGAAATTCCGCTCACGTTTGGGCTACAGTGAATGCTAATTTGTATCAATCAACTTCTAATTTTGTGCTTGGGCATACTTTTACACCAGCTTGCTATTGCACATCTAAAATTGGCCCCAGATTGACGTTTTTTGAAAAGTCATATTTCAGGAGCGCCACCTTAAGCGTATGTGTTTGCTAAGCGCTTAAATAAACACTAAGTATGTGAATAACACTTCGCGCTTATAAGCGCTAACACTTAGTGTAAACACTAGCTTTAAGCGTTAGTGTTAGTATGTGAATACGGGCCAAATTTTTTGCTTACCCACAACTGAGTTGAATTGTGAGGACTAAGCCTCAGCCTAAGTACTAAGCCTAAGCCTAAGCCTGAAGCCTAATTTGAAATGAAATGAAATGATTTACTCACGACATAGTATAACGTCGAGAAAAATAAAAGACCACATTGGAGCACAGGAAAACCGCCACTCTTAATTTGGTCTTAATTTGGTCTTAAATTTTTAACATTTAAGACTATTTTAAGAGTTCTTAAGGGGGCGCTCCGGGAATCGGGGGTTACATCAAAAAATGGCGAAAAAGCTGTCAAATGTCAAACTTTACTACACATATATGTAGTATGGCACAAAAGAACCCTGGAGGCAAAATTTCAAATCACGTGATTATGTCACGTGACTCCCACGGCACCAAACGTGAGTGAATTTTCGGCAAACGATAACTCTGCTTATACTTTGCGTATAGTCACACTTTATATACCAAAATATAGCTTATGTGCTTCTCTAGTTGAACATTATTTTGGTTTTTAACATTTATGTCGGGTTTGGATAAAAAATGTCATTATGTGTTTTCGAAGTCGAACTCTGAGCAATAAAATTCATATAAAAAAATTTCCAAGCTGTATTTTAAATAACTAAAAAATTGTTCAACTGCGCAGAGCCTAAGGCTATAATTGTGCAAAATTTTGTGGAAAAATATCTTACCAGCATTTTATAATCGAATGCCGAAAAATTGGTTTTGTATTCACACAGCCTATATTTGAGTCTGCTGCTTCTGAAAATGGTTTCTTGTGCGATTTTTTTGCACAAAACGCAATAAAATTGTTTTAATTTTCCATTACGACTGATAAAACCTACGTATCATCTGTTTGCAAAACCTCAAAAAGCGTTAATGCACTGGCTTACTTGCTGAATTTGTGTGAAAGTCGAATAAAATCAGTAAATTGTCCAATTTTTTCCTAATTTTTTGCTATGGAGATATTCACGTCAAAACATCAGAAATAGTATTTTTCGCAACTTTTCTTCAAGAATGATAGGTCATTTTGGCTGTTTTTAAAAAAATACGGACCAAATCCTTGATTCCCGGAGCGCCCCCTTAATTTGGTCTAAACTTGGTCTGAAAATTTTAAGACTAAATTTAGACTATTTTTAGATTGGGCCGGAAGACCAGAATGTTTTAGACCAAATTCAGACTATCTGAAAGCGGTCTAAAATTATTTTAGACCAATTTTAGATTGTTTTAAGATTGAAATAAAACTGCAAAATGACTCTAAAAACAGTCTTAAAACTTTCAAAATTGTTTCAGAGTAATTTAAGACTAGTTTTAGAGTGATTTAAGATAATCTAAAATACTCTTAAAACACTCTTAAATCACTCTTAAATGTTTTTAGACTGTTTTAAGAGTGATTTAAGATTATCTAAAATACTCTTAAAACGCTCTTAAATCACTCTTAAATGAGTGCTGGCTGAGTTTTGAATGTTTTTAGACTGTTTTAAGAGTGATTTAAGATAATCTTAAATACTCTTAAAACACTCTTAACCCTTTAATGCCCAGAGCATCTCGCGCCAGGCAGCCTGATTCTGACACCTTCTAGTTTTTTGATCATTGCTCGAGTTACGTGCATCATAGAGAGATCGCGAAACCACCATTCGATAGAGAAATGAATGGTGCACAAATCATATTGAATCGATTAATTGTCTAGGACGCACCGTTTTTGCGTTATGAGCGCTCAAAGTTGAGAATTTGTGAAAAAATTGCGCCATCGCTCAGGCATAATATGTACCTCCCCCTAGAGTATTAACACAAAAGTCGTGCGCTTGTCATAGTTGAAGGCTAGCAATAGAGTACAACATTTGTTGTATCTGATGCATACAAAGTTGACTGCTGGCGGCGCAACCCAAAATCTTGATGAGGTCACGAAGAAAATACTACTTTTACGATGAAAAAAAGTTAAATTTGCACATTGCTTATGGAAGCATAGGTTTTGTTGTGCGGCAGAAGATTCAAAATTTGGCCACTAAATATAAAGATCTAAGATTTCTGAAAAAACAATTTGCAGTTCACCTGAATAGAATGAACAAATCAAGTTTTATGGCCCCCGATTGGGTATTCATCACGTGATGTGCCAAATGGCAGCTCTGGGAATTAAAGGGTTATCAGAAAAACTGAATCCAAAAATTGTTGATCCGCGAGCTCAAAACTGAGCGATTTCAAGCTAATATTACCAAAAAATTGCAACCAGGCAAAAAATATTGCAATATTTGCGATTCAACATTTCCTCCTTAACCCTTTAATGCCCAGAGCATCTCGCGCTAGGCAGCCTGATTCTGACACCTTCTATTTTTTTGATCATTGCTCGAGTTACGTGCATCATAGAGAGATCGCGAAACCACCATTCGATAGAGAAATGAATGGTGCACAAATCATATTGAACCGATTAATTGTCTAGGACGCACCGTTTTTGCGTTATGAGCGCTCAAAATTGAGAATTTGTGAAAAAATTGCGCCATCGCTCAGGCATAATATGTACCTCCCCCTAGAGTATTAACAAAAAGTCGTGCGCTTGCCATAGTTGAAGGCTAGCAATAGAGTACAACATTTGTTGTATCTGATGCATACAAAGTTGACTGCTGGCGGCGCAACCCAAAATCTTGATGAGGTCACGAAGAAAATACTACTTTTACGATGAAAAAAAGTTAAATTTGCACATTGCTTATGGAAGCATAGGTTTTGTTGTGCGGCAGAAGATTCAAAATTTGGCCACTAAATATAAAGATCTAAGATTTCTGAAAAAACAATTTGCAGTTCACCTGAATAGAATGAACAAATCAAGTTTTATGGCCCCCGATTGGGTATTCATCACGTGATGTGCCAAATGGCAGCTCTGGGAATTAAAGGGTTATCAGAAAAACTGAATCCAAAAATTGTTGATCCGCGAGCTCAAAACTGAGCGATTTCAAGCTAATATTACCAAAAAATTGCAACCAGGCAAAAAATATTGCAATATTTGCGATTCAACATTTCCTCCTTAACCCTTTAATGCCCAGAGCATCTCGCGCCAGGCAGCCTGATTCTGACACCTTCTAGTTTTTTGATCATTGCTCGAGTTACGTGCATCATAGAGAGATCGCGAAACCACCATTCGATAGAGAAATGAATGGTGCACAAATCATATTGAACCGATTAATTGTCTAGGACGCACCGTTTTTGCGTTATGAGCGCTCAAAGTTGAGAATTTGTGAAAAAATTGCGCCATCGCTCAGGCATAATGATGCATACAAAGTTGACTGCTGGCGGCGCAACCCAAAATCTTGATGAGGTCACGAAGAAAATACTACTTTTACGATGAAAAAAAGTTAAATTTGCACATTGCTTATGGAAGCATAGGTTTTGTTGTGCGGCAGAAGATACAAAATTTGGCCACTAAATATAAAGATCTAAGATTTCTGAAAAAACAATTTGCAGTTCACCTGAATAGAATGAACAAATCAAGTTTTAAGGCCCCCGATTGGGTATTCATCACGTGATGTGCCAAATGGCAGCTCTGGGAATTAAAGGGTTATATCAATATGTACTCTTAAAACACTCTTGAATCACTCTTAAATGTTTTAGACTGTTTTAAGAGTGATTTAAGATTATCTAAAATTGGTCTTAAATCACTCTTAAATGTATGCTGGCTGAGTTTTCAATGTTTTTAGATTATATTATAGTCTTTATTATATTAGATTAAGTTACTTTTATAGTTTCATATAAAATGTCTATATAATGTAAATTATATCATTTATATATTTACTACTACTACTACTGAAAATTTAATTTATATTTGTTTATATTATGCATGTATGTATAGGCCATCTTGTGATTTATTGATTTTTTCGGCTTTTATATGTATATTTTTTTGCCATTTTGCGATCAGCTTTAAAATTTTCCAGCAAAACTGTGTTTTTCACAAGAAGTCGCTTCCATTATTCATTATATACATGGATTGGACGTTATGGAGGCACTATATTTATAGAGTATAGCAGGCGGGGGAAAACCCGCATTTTCATATTTGGTCATGTAGCTCATAGACTAAATACGCTTTCACGGGAAACCAAAAAAAATCTGTCGTAGGCCCAACCTTCCTCTGAATGCTGGGACCGGTTTCATTCCGCTATCTCTTAACGTTTTTTTTAACCCACCCCATAAATCAGTAGAAGCCCCTCATGCCAAAACTATAGCAGGCGGGGAAAAAACCCGCATTTTCATATTTCGTCATATGGGCAAGGTTGTTAAAATGAACCCGGGAAAACTAACATTTTCTTGCGCGGTCACCCCCCCCCCCTAGCGAAAGGGTCACATAGCAAAACGTAGTTTGTAGTCATTTATGTAGTCATTTAATCTAAATAAAAGTGTCAGTGGCGTACCCGGAAAAAAGTTTTGGGAGAAATGACTTTTCGGGTTTACATATGTAATGGGTTAAAATGCACTTTTTAGTAATTTTAACACTTACACTCATCATGACCCATTCTGCTTGGTTATATACCTTCTGTTTGAGTATGCATCTCGTGTTCCCTCATGGGCTCGTATTTCTTAGGCTTACGAGGACAGCCTCAGTTTGTAAAAACTCTTAAAATAGTCTAAAACTAATCTTAATTCACTCTTAAAACAACCTAAAATAAAGGCAGCTGAGCTGGTCTGCATTTAAGACCATTTTTAGATTATCTTAAATTACTCTTAAATCACTCTTAAAATGGTCTAAAACTAGTCTTAATTCACTCTTAAAACAATCTAAAATAAAGGCAGCTGAGCTGGTCTGAATTTAAGACCAGTTTTAGATTATCTAAATTACTCTTAAATCACTCTTAAAATGGTCTAAAACCAGTCTAAAACTGGTCTTAATTTACTCTGAAAACAATCTAAAATTGTGAAGCGTAGTTCCAAACTGCATTTTAGACTGATTCAAGATTATCTTAAAACAGTCTTAAATAATCTAAAAACAGTCTTAAATAATCTAAAAACAGTCTAAATTCACTCTTAAAATAGTCTTAACTTGCTCTCTTAATTCACTCTTAAAATTTTTAGAGTGTTTTTAGATTGGTTTTAGACCATTTTAAGAGTCTTTCTTTCTTCCTGTGGAGCAAAGAAAACATCGCACAAACGGCATAGATAATTTCAACAAAAACTAACAACAAGCTATTAACCCTATCATG